>JAOTQJ010023746.1:0-107162 GCA_025642045.1 Solanum sejunctum | reverse complement strand
AGGAATTGGGTTTAGTATGTGTTCACGTGCCCCTCTATCGGGCACTGGTCACGACCCCAGGGTGGGGTGTGACATTAACCTCCTAAAAAATAATATGAAGTTGGATTTTTGATATCATGCATGGATTTTGAAATATATGGAAATCACAATTCCGGGCACTTCCAAGGAACATTTTGGAGCACTTTTTGGGGTCCTTTTATTGGCCCCAGCTCCATTCCATGTTAGATGTGTTGTTTGATATTAATATGTAATTATGCTATGAGCTTCATTTTTCAAATATTTTATGACTATCAAAGACTTTCGTTAGTCCCATTTCCCTTATTTATATCTCTTGTTGTTGTTATTTTGCTTCTGTGACCAAGGATGTGTGATCGATATGCTAAGAAGCTTGTTTGGGGTTCCTTTGGGTTACCCATTCACTGTGTCACATCTAGGCCCTAGCTTGGGTCATGACAATAACCTACCTTAACTAATGAACCGAAGCCAAGCTAGCTAATCCACCAATGCTTTTCCTTTACTCAATGCCTCAAAACCTTTTAAATCTATCAAATATACAATATTTATAAACAAATCGATCCATATATACCCATATTCCTATATTTCTAGCGCAGACCCAAAAACTCACTGAAAATCTATAATCTAATACCTAAATATTAATTTTGGGGTTAAGTCTAAGCTCTTCCAAATATCATTAAGTATCAAAATATAATATACAATATACAACTATGTGCATTATACAGAAGGATGAGGCCGCTGCACATTGCAGCTCCTCAATTCTTTCTCCCTCTTTTAATGGTTATAGATGCATGTTTGATTATATACTCCAGTAACCAGCAACACAATCAATACTTACAATATATTCCAAGGACATCAACAATCCACCCTATAATCTATTCTCCCCACTTTCTTAAATTATTAGGAAACAATGAAATACCATGTACATATATAACAATAACTATATAGACCAACAAAATTTTAACAGCAAATGCTGAAAAACTTAAGATTCCTCACCTGAAAGTTCAATTCAAAATTTTCCATTTTTCGTTTTTCGTTCAACGCCTCACAAGTCCACGCGCGACCCTCTCTTGCTCTTTATTTTTTTTCACTTATTATGTATTAAAAGTGATAAATTATAATGAGCTAATTATATATTAAAAGCATTAAATTCTACTAATATATCTTAATAGATATGGGACAAGATATCCACATAGTTTATTTATTCATAATTCATTAATCATTTCGTTGTCTTTTATCATTTGAGTCATCATTAACACATTCTGCAATAATCACAATATAGCATAGTTCAACTCTTTCATTAATCCTTAGTCATCATAGCTTAGGATAATTCATCATTTGAGTTCCTACTTCACAAGAAATTAGTTTCAAAATTTTTAATACCTCGACATACACATTTAGCTCAACATTTCATGTAAGTGATTCCGTAGACAATTTCATGTAATATAACCTAAAGTTCAACTATCATAACATCCTCAACATCTTCGCACTATCAATAATGGCATCACCAAGCTCATTTCACCATATTATCTCGCAAGTCTAAGTCAACAACAAAGTATTATCTCATAATTTTTAAATCATATATGTCATTATTTTCACCTTTCACCCCTCATCAATGAAGTTCTGAGTGTCCTCCTAAACCTTAGACCCAGTGTAAATAGGTGGATTCATCCTCAGAAAGTCCCTCAGTCTAGAGGCAGTAGTCGGCTCGTGAGAGCTTGAACTAGGGATTTGTGAGCCCTGGTTCCCACTCTAGGTAGCTACCAACTGGGTGAGCACAACAATGGCTCCTCGAAATTCAACCTCTAAATTATGAGCAGGTATGGAGCAATAGGTGTCACAGAAACACCAATAGTCTAGGGTAGTCAACTCTAACCCCTCATTTCCATTTGAGAAAGAACCTCTGAAGTAGGATTCTCGACAATGCCAGCTAAAGCATTCCTTTGGATTATGGTGCATCTTGGATGCATGGTCTGCAATCGCATAGAGAACGAGTTAGAAATGAATTTTAAATAGTATGCAACTCCATCATATGAACTTAAAATACAAGATAGTGAGATAATTCTTAATGTACTATAGCCTCCTTCTTATGCAGTGTGGTGCATAACACACTCATAAACAAGAATCTACTAGACATGAATTCATAAACTCCTCATGACTCTTGAACTGTATGAATTGATACCAAGTTTATCACGCCACGTAAGGGTACCCTAGCGTGGCCGGCACTCAGATACTATTGCTAGCCCCCAAGCAAACCACTTGGCCTCATTGTCACATCAACTCGAAAGCAGAAAAAAAACTCAGAATGTAAAGACATCATATACAAATAGGAAAATAAAATGCATAACTCAATTGTATCATTGTTTATGAAGGAAAAGAAGTTTTGATACATTATTACTCAATACTCTTTACTCAAGATCTATGAAGTCTCTACCCATCAATCTAAATGGTACCATGACAGGACATGGACACCCAAAATCAAGAAAAGAAAGGAGAGCTCACCAACTCGAAGATACACTAATCTAGACTTCAACGATGCACGTGCTGAAGCCCTCTGTTAAATGTATCTACATCATAAAATAATGCAGACCCAAATGGACATCAGTGCATAGAATATACTAGTATGTAAAATAGCTCAAGAAAAGTAAAGCTTGACTCACTCACTTCAACTCAACAATTCATGCTCAAAATAGTTAATGCAAGTTTAGAGTAACTCATGTTTTTAAAGTAGGCTCAGTAAAATACACTATATTTGAAATATCATGCTCAATCAATGTTTCTTGGGAGTTTCTCTTAACTAACATCCTCATCCCACCACCTTTAACTAGGTAATGCACAACGAATCAACATTATTGCCACACTCTGTCATGACCCAAGCCTAAGGCCTAGATGTGACATGGAGAATAGGGAAACAGAAGGTACCACAAACAAGACTCTTAAGTTGTCATTATATAACCTTAGTCGCAAAAGCATACAAAAACACATAGATTGAGAATAAGGACAATGGGACTAAGGGAATGCTTGCACAAATGCCATAATCAAGAGTCAAGAGTCAAAGCTCATAAATAAATACACAACATATCCAACAAACACTTCTAAATACATAGATAGAGCGGGGGCCAAGACAAAGTAATCGGGCTTACCTTCATAGTCAAATAGAACATATGATAGTATCTCAATACATATACAAGATGAAAACATAAACCAAAGTCCTCAAAATGGAGGACTCACCAACAAGCTTGGAATAACACCATCTAGCCACGTGGAGGAGGATGATCAGCTTAGGCATCAGTTCCTATATGATGATATCATATAGGCAGGAGTATATGTTAGTACGTTTGAATGTACTAAGTATGTGAGATGCAATGCAACAAGATACAATCTTCATAATCAACATGCATAACAATAGGCAATAGGCATGACATTGCGATATGTCATATATGATCAATGTGTAAGTAAAACATGCTTAGGTAATTCATGCTTTTATAAAATATAATATGTGAAGATAAGACCAAGCTAGCTTTACAAGGTACGAACCCCTCGGTAGGTTGGTGATGTTGCCACCCAATCACCTATGTGGAGATTAGTATTAATGCTTATTCTAGGTTGGTGATGTGGCTATCCCATCACCTTTGTTGAGATAAGTATTAACCTCATTCTAGGTTACCTAGGCTCTTGGTCCCCCCCGATCGGCATGGTCTATGCAACACTTTATATAGGATTCATCATAAGCTCTAATGCAATATCTCATGTAGTAATAATCATGTACATAAGTTCATTTCATCATCATAACATCATTCATATCATATCTCATGCTTTGGACCTTCAATTCTTCAAGAGAACATAACTATATATTTTATCAAACACCTTGGGGGTGTGTAATAGGGGTAAAAGCGCATGAAATTTCGAGATGATATCATATAGAAAAATTAGTTGTAAAACATTTAATCAACAATTTGCAATACCCCCAAGTCATTCATATCAAAATCCCTTATCAAATCCAATATTAGATCCATGATTTGGAGCTCAAAACATGCTAAACCAATAATACTTTCGAACTAAAATCACTGTGCAATAAATTTCTCAATATACAAGACCCACATATAAAATTAACCTTGAATCATGAATTATTAGTAAAAAGAGGGTTTAGGCACGATGGGTGAAAGGACCAATAGTTCAACACCACATACCTTAGCTTTTATGAAGTTTATGAAGAGGACTCTAATGGAGATTTAAATCTTGGGTTAGATCCTTGAAGAAATCCTTGAGATTTTCCTTGAGTTTGGGACTTGAATTTAGGGTTAGAAATGAGTCTAAGTATTTTGGAAAACATTGGAGAATGTTCTAGGTGATATGACGATGAAGTAATGCTAAGTATAGATGAAGATATGTTTGGAGAACTTAGGTCCAACACTTACAAAATCTGGGCAAACTAGGAAAAGACAGTGCAGAAATAACACCTCTCAGTGTTGCGGAGAGGTCACGGATGCCTACTGGAAATTGCACTAAGCGAAATTTCATAATTTGATTCCTTTGCTTTAAATTCGAGTTTAGACCCTTCCCACCCTAATTTGGGCCCTCAAAACAAGAATATGAAGTCAGATTTTTGAAATTACAAATAAATTTTTAGATATATGAAAAATAATATTTCAGGCACTTTCGAGGCACATTTTTGGGAACTTTTTGGTGTCATTTCAATATCTCTGCCTTGGGAAAATTCATTCCCGAATGTAGAAGAGATGTAAAAGCCAAGAATATTCATTCATCATCTCCAACATGAATGCAACATTATATTTAAAATATCACTTTCAAAATCTAATAATAAGTGTGAAATCATCATAAATTGCCAACTTAAACATAAATGCATGTGAATAACATAGGGGATGAAATATAAAATTTGATAGCACATAGTGGACTTAAATTTAGTAACTTAGGCTTGAGTGGGTGGAAGAGATAAGGGTACCATTTTTGCATGTCCGCTTGGGGCTCCTAAGTAGAACTTTCGACTTGTTGGTTCCTCCAAAGGACCTTAATATATGCCGCCTCTTTGTTCCTAAATCTCGTTACTTTCCTATACAAGATACGAAATGGAACCTCCTTATAAGTGAAGTTATCCTCAACAACACACACAATACCAAGAGGTACAATGGCATTAGGATCACCAACACACTTTCTCAACATAGAAACATGGAATACCGGATGAACAAAATTCATTTCTCTAGGCAACTTTAACTCATAAGGTACCTTGGCAACCCTCTTTATCACCTTGTAAGGACAACCATACTTTGGACTCAACTTCTACTCCTTACCAAAATGGACCACACCTTTTTATTGGTGAAACTTTCAAATAAACCCAATCCCCTACTAGGAATTCTAGGTATGTTCTCCTTACATTGACATGGTTTTTTGATGACTTTGGGCTATCCTCAACCTTTCCCTAATCATCCTAGCCTTCTCAAGAGCATCCATAACTAGATTCGTCCCCAATAAGGCCACCTCTCAAACCTCAACCAACCTACTGTGATCTACAATGTCTCCCATAAAGAGCTTTAAAAGGAGCCATACCGATGCTAGAGTGATAGCTATTGTTGTAGGAAAACTCAATCAATGGAAGATGGTCATCCCAACTACCTTTAAGCTCTAAGACACAAGCCGTAAGCATATCCTCATGTGTTTGAATTGTCCTCTTGGCTTAGCTATCTATTTGAGGGTGGAAGGTCATACTAAGGTGAACTTTTGTTCTAAGACCCTTCTGAAAAGATCTCCAAAAGTGTGAAGTAAATTGTGCACCATGATCCGATATAATGCATAAGGGAACCCTCTGTAACCTCACTGACTCATGGATGTATAACCTTGCATACTCTTCAGCCCCATATGAAATATTGACTTGTAGAAAGTGAGTCGATTCTATCATCCTTTCAACCATAACCCATATGGAATAAAAACCTTTTATAGTCTTGGGAAACCCAACCACAAAATTCATATTAATCACCTCCCACTTTCAAGTTGGAAGCTCTATGTCTTGTGTTATGCCACCCGACCTTTGATGCTCTGCTTTGACTTGTTGGCAACTATGAAAACCAAAAATAAATTTAGAAGTATCTCTTTTCATACCTCCCCACCAATACACATCCCTTAAGTCTGTATTCATTTTTGTGGAACCGAAGTGGATAGAATAGGAAGAATTATGGGCTTCATCAAGAATTCTCTCCCTCAAACCATTAATAAATATGCGCACACAACCTACCTTAGTATTTAAGGGCCTCATCTCCCCCTTGGGAGAAAACCTCTATTTTGCCTTCTTTCACTAAGGCCCTCAACTCAAGCAAGGAGGAGTTTAGAAATTGTTTTTGTTATCACCTCATCAACCAAAGAAGATTTAGAACCATCAACAACAACAATACCATCACCCATATCTTCTAACCTCACCCCTAGTTTGGCTAATATATGCAAATCCCTAGCCATCTCCCTATCACCACCATCCATATGAGCTAGGCTACCCATAGTCACCTGGCTCAAAGCATCCCCCACAACATTTGCCTTACCGAGATGGTAATGCACACCCATGTCATAGCCACCTTTTTTTTTTATCTCAAGTTGAAATCTGTTTGAGTAAATACATATTGAAGGCTCTTATGGTCGGTGAAGACATCAACATGCACCCCATACAAATAATGATCCCAAATCTTTAAAGCAAATATCACGACGGCCAATTCAAGATCATGGTTAGGGTAGTTCTTTTCATGCACTTTTAGTTGCCTAGAAGCATATGCTATGATCTTACCATTTTGCATTAGTACACAACCCAAACCAACTCTAGATGCATTATAGTACACAACCCATTTGGTAGTGACAATATAGGAGCGTACACAAGTCTATCTTTCAATATTTGGAAACTTTTCTCACATTCATCTGTCCACACAAACTTAACCTTCTTTTGAGTCAATTTTGTCATAGGAGAAGAAATGGTGGAGAACCCATTCACAAATCTTCTATAGTAACCTGCAAGGCCCAAGAAATCTTAATATTTGATGGGGTCAATGTCCTAGGCTAATTTCTAATCATATTGGTTTTCTTAGGATCCATTTTTATGCCATCCTTGGACACCACATGACCTAAGAATGCAACCTGCTTCAACTGAAATTCACACTTGTCATATTTACATACAACCTCTCCTCTCTCAATCTTTGCAACACGACCCTCAAATGGCCCATATATTCTTCCCTACTATGTGAATAAATCATAATATCATCAATGAAGACCACAACAAAGGAATCAAGATAGGGCTTGAAGACCCTATTCATTAGGTCCATGAAGATGGCCGGCGCATTAGTCAATCTAAAGGACATCACCACAAATTCATAATGCCTATACCTAGTCTAGAAGGCCATCTTTTTAATATGACACTCCCTCACCCTTATCTGATGGTACCCAGACTGAAAATCAATCTTAGAGAAAACCCTAGCCCCTTTCAATTGGTCAAACCAGTCATTAATCCTTGGAATGGGATATCTATTCCATATAGTGACCCTCTATTAAGTTGCCGGTAGTCAATGCACATTCTAAGTGACACATCTTTCTTCTTTACAAACAATATCGGTGCACCCCAAGGTGATTGGCTAGGTCTAATAAATCCCTTCTCTAACAAATCTTTCAATTGCTCCTTTAACTCTTTTAATTTCGGCGGGGCCATACGATAAGGAGGAATAGAGATAGGTTTGGTATCTTGAAAGAGATCTATTCCAAAATCTATCTCCCTTTTGGGAGGAACACTGGGAAGGTCATTTGGGAAGACATCAAGAAATTTATTTACAACTAGAACAGACTCAATAGAAGGGACTTTGGACTCCACATCTTTGACTCTAACAAGATGATACAAACACCCCTTAGAAATCAACCTATGGGCTTTAATGTATGAGATAAACCTACACCTCACTATTACATCATGACTTTCCCACTCAAGGATAGTTTCGTTCATAAATTGACACTTCACCCTACGAGTCCTATAATAGATAGAAACATAGTATGCATACAACCAATGCATCCCAAGAATAACATCCAAATCAACCATATCTAATTTGACAAGATCACAATCTAATATTTTATGCAAGATGCAAATCAGACAACTTCTATAAACCCTCCTAGAGACAATAGATGCACAAATAGTAGTATACACCTCACATGACTTATGCAACAACTCTGACTCAACATGGAACTTTTTATCAACAAAGGGGGTCAAAAAGGAAAGGGTGGCACCTGGATCAATCAAAGCATATACATCAAGATCAAAGATTTTCAACATACTATTAACAACATCGGGGACCTCACCAATCCCTTGCCTCCTATGTAATGCATAGAATTAATTATGCATTGGGGCACCACCTTAAGGATCACCTCTACCAAATGGAACCGTATTCGCACCTCGAACCTTGCCACAGTTTCTAGGATAATATACCTTCTTGTGACCAAGCTCCCCACATTCAAAACATGCATTAGAACCCTTCAAAATGGGCCTTATGACTCTTCAAACATATAGTATACATATCAATGGGAGCCACACCAACAACACCTTGAGGCTTAGGGAAGTCATTGGCAAACCCCCTATTTGTAGCATGAGGAGGCCCTTTGCCTTGATGGAATCGACCACCTATATGGAGCTTACCCCTAATATGAGCTCTCTTAACCTTATGACCCCTTCTTTCTCTCAACTTTTCTTCTTCCATTTGTTCAGCATATGTCATTAACCGAGACAATTCCATATCACTAATGAGCAAGGTGGACCGGTACTCTTCACTTACCAAATCGGAGACCTCCATGACAAACTTATTCATCCTTGACCTAGGGTCAACCACTAAATAAGGAGGATACTTTGAAAGTTGATCAAATTTGACAGCGTACTCCCTCACACTCATCCCACCTTGTTTGAAGTTCATAAATACAACTAACGTTGCTTCCTTAAGCTCAAGATGGAAGAACCGATTAAGGAAGGCTAATTTTAATTCATCCCAAAGCACCACATAGCCATCATCTCACCTATCCATTGATCAAATCAAATTTGGTCCACCCCCTTGAGTTGGAATGCCGCCAACTCTGCCTTCTCATTTGGCCCAACACCCATGATTGATAAGATTTTTTAGACTTTATCAATAAACTCTTATGGATCCTCAACCACCTTTGATCCATGGAAAACCAGAGGATTCATCCTCATGAAGTCCCTTACCCTATCTCTCGAGATAGTAGCATGAGGGGCTTGGGCACCTTGTTGGATTTGGTTGGCCACCATTTGGGCAAGCATAGTAAGAGCATCCTGAAGCTCACTATTAGTAGGTTGCTCCTCAGGAGTTTGGGTCCATCTTCGACATGATCTGGCATAGCAAAGAACTATTGTTAGGGGAAATACTTATGATAATTCTATTGGATGACTTAGGACATGAAGAAGGGAAACATTTCCTAAAATGCCTCATAGCCTCCCATTCATAGTTATAGCGCTGTTCATAACCATGAATAGGACTCTAATCAACGTGATGTGCTAACATCGAGGATCTATTAACCTAGTGCTCTGATACCAAGTTTGTCACGACCCAAGCCTAAGTCCTAGATGTGACACGGAGAATAGGGAAATAGAAAGTACCACAAATAAGACTCTTAAGTTGTCATTACATAACCTTGGTCGCGGAAGCATACAAAAACACATATATTGATAATAGGTACAATAGGACTAAGGGAAAGCTTGCATAAATGCCATAATAAAGATTCAAGAGTCAAGAGTCAAAGCTCGTAAATAAATACACAACATATCCAACAAACACCTCTAAATACATAGATAGAGCAGGGGCCAAGACAAAGTAATCAATCTTACCTTCATAGTCAAATAGAATATATGATAGTATCTCAATAAACAGACAAGATGAAAACATAAACCAAAGTCCTCGAAATGGAGGATTCACCAACAAGCTTGGAATAGCACCGCCTAGCCACGTGGAGGAGGATGATCAACTTGGGCATCAGTTCCTACATGATGATATCATATAGGCAGGAGTATATGTTAGTATATTTTAATATACTAAGTATGTGAGATACAATGTAACAAGATACAAGATTCATAATCAACATGCATAACAATAGGCAATAGGCATGACATTGCGATATGTCATGTATGATCAATGCGTAAGTAAAACATGCTTAGGTAATCCATGCTCTTATAAAATATCATACATGAAGATAAGACCAAGCTAGATTTACAAGGTACGAACCCCTCAGTAGGTTGGTGATGTTTTCACCCCATCACCTATGTGGAGATGAGTATTAACGCTCATTTTAGGTTACCCGGGCTCTTGTTCCCCAAGATTGGGCATGACCTATGTAACACTTTATTTAGGATTCATTATAAGCTCAAATGCAATACCTTATGTAGGAATAATCATATACATAAGCTTATTTCATCATCACAACATCATTCATATTATATCTCATGCTTTGGACCTTCAATTCCTTAAGAAAATATAATCGGACATTTTATCAAACATCTTGGGGGGGGGGTTGTAATGGGGGTCAAAAGAGTATGTAATTTGGAGATGAAGTCATGTAGAAAAATTAGCGGTAAAACCTTTGATCAATACCTTGCAATACCCCAAGACATTCATATCAAAATACCTCATCAAATCCAACATTAGATCCAAGATTTGGATCTCAAAATGTGCTAAAATGACCATATTTCATGAACTAAACTCACTGTGCAGTAAATTTCTCAATATACAAGACCCATATGTAAAATCAACTTTAAATAATGAATTATTAGTAAAAAGAGGGTTTAGGCACCATGGGTGGAAGGACCCAATGGTTTAATACCACATATCATAGCTTTTGTGAAGTTCTTGAAGTAGAGTCTAATGGAGATTTGAATCTTGGAAGATATCCTTCAAGAAATCCTTGAGATTAGCCTTGAGCTTGGGACTTGAATTTATTGTTAGAAATGAGTCTAAGTGTTTGGGAAAAATATTGAGGACTATTTTTGATGATATCAGGGTGAAATAAGGCTAAGTATATGTGAAGATACGTTTGGGGAAACTTAGGTCCAACACTCAGGAAAATCTGGGCAAACTAGGAAAAGACAGTTCTAAAATAACACCTCTCCGCATCGCGGAGAGGTCGCGGATGCCCACTGGAAATTGCACGAAGCAAAATTTCATAATTTGATTCATTTGCTTTATATTTAAGGTTAGACCTTTTTAACCCTAATTTAAACCCCCTTGAACAAGAATATGAAGTCGAATTTTTAAAATTCTAAATGGATTTTTAGATATACAGAAACAAGATTCCTGGCACTTTCGAGGCATGTTTTCAGGAATTTTTTGGGGTCGTTTCACACCCGCCCTTAACTAGCTATGGAAATGGGAAATCAACTCTCTCATGGATCTAAGGTCAATGTTTACTTACGGGACAAGAGTCATTAGACTAGTTGTAATGACTATCATACGGTGGCAACGTAGTTTTGTGGGCTAAAGTAGGAGTATACTCACTCCCTGCTTGGTGCTTGATAATCCTCCCTAGACTAAATCATGCTCCACTCATCAATTAACTCAATTCTCAATACTCAATCAATTAACTCAAAGCGCAATGCTCAATCAATAAACTCAAATCTTAATGCTCAACTCAACTCAATTTCACATTAGCTCGTTCAATTGATGCAACCAAATCCAACTCAACTCAAACTCAATGGTCATTT
This sequence comes from Solanum sejunctum, assembly GCA_025642045.1. NCBI lineage: Eukaryota > Viridiplantae > Streptophyta > Magnoliopsida > Solanales > Solanaceae > Solanum > Solanum sejunctum. Next base: position 95,422 of record JAOTQJ010023746.1, on the reverse strand, counting down.
AGACTCACTCTATTTACTCATTATGTAATGCAAGAAAGATATTAATTTTTAGCAATATATGTGACTCAATACAACATGCTCTTCATACTCAATAATGCTCAAAATTACTCAACTCTAAATGCTTAATTTACATCTGCTCAAATATTAAATGAAATGAATAGAATTTCATAAAATCATATGATTTAGGGTTAATGCTATCAATTTTGATGTACATTTGTAAATCTCATATCAATACTCATACAATATAAAAATTATCTCATGTAATAAAATAGGGCCCCATGAATGAATACAAGGATTTAGTATTAAGGTAGTAGAATTTCTAAAATCTCAACTCTTTCCCAATCTTGACTCAAAAATGATGGAGGGGCATATGGAGAAAGAAATATCACATTTTCTTAAGCTTTACATACCTAGGGATATAAGAAACAATTTGATCCTCAATCAGTCCTTGCTCTTGAGTTGAAAATCCTATCTTCTTCATTCTTCTCCAAAGCTCAAGTGTGGAGAATGAGAAATAATGTCCTTCCATTTTATTTTAGGGCCTCATTCAAGTATAAAAACGTCTAGGGTTTAGTGGGATAGGTAGTGGAATGGATAAAATTACCCCTCATTAAAACTGTTGACAGGGTCTACGAGACCCTATTTATGACTCTTAGACCCTCTTACGAGTTGTAATTGCCCTCATAGGTGAAGAGTATGATAATCTTGAATCTCTAGAAATTGATATGAGACCTAGATTATGAGTCATATTTCCTTTTATGAGTTGTAATCCCTTCTCATAAACAATATGATTAGAAATTGATTTTCGATGGAATTTACCATTAAACCCTCTTTATGAGTCTTAAATTACCCCATGAGTCATAAAATAGTCTCACAACCTAAAGAGACCTGAAAATAAAATCACTACAATTTCATATGTAACTTCAATCTACGAGTCATAAACTGCTTTACGACCCATGCAATTTTTCTCAGTCATCTTATCTACATCATCCTGCACACATTCTCCTAATCAAGTGAAAGAATTTAGAGGTGTTACATTAAGTTGATTCAAACTATAGTATGATGAATTACATTGGGTTTATAAAATTATGGATATGCATGTCCTTTTTCAAGGATTGTTTATGCATGGGTGATTATATTATGGTTTTAAATGAGGATTTAATTATGTTTTTATTAAAATTTCATATTATATAGTTGATTTTAGATTGAATCTTTATTACCCATACTCTCTTCACATCATTCATGGCATTCATGACAACAATGGATAATTATTAAAATTATGAAATGGGTTAAGCTTAATTATATTCTATGAAATAATTTTGATATTATATTGTTTATGACAAGAATGTGATCACATATATATTTCAATGCATGAGTATTATGACTATGAAATAATGATTTTGGTAATTGAGCCTAAGCATAAATTATTATTATGAATGGTGTTTGTCATTCAAGCACAATTATGCATTGAAAGAGTTTTGGAAAAAACTATTGTCTCATTGAAAGCATGTATACATATACATATAAGTATTCTTGTGGGATGACGACTTAGCACCGATAGATTGGGGGTGTTAGGGCTATCCCGAAGGGCTCTTTCCATATTCTTGAACTATATGCCTAGCATATGGTCCTTTTCAAAATGGATATTGTTCCCATAAGTAAAGATGCTCTTGAAATGGATGTTGTTCCCATAAGGAGAAGACATGATATGATATGATGTGATATGCTATATGTGAAAATCCTATCTGAAATGAGTGTTCTTCCCGTAAGGAAGGTTACTTCATATGAAATAGGTGTTGTTCTCGTAAGGTGATGTATGGCTTACCCTTAGCAAGAAGATCACCTCTTTTGCTGATGAGGGTATTTCATTGAGATTCTAAGTAATAACTCGCTTGGTCTTATTCATGTCGATTAAGGTCACATCCCCACTATATATATGAGCATCATTTGCATTTCATGCATCATTAATTTCATAGAATCTTGTTATATTACATTCCTTGCTATAAATCTTTTTCTATATGATGTGCCCTTGACATCTAACATTGTATGAAGGTTTTAGTATGTTACATGCATTGCACCCCACATACTTAGTTCATTCAGACATACTAATGCATTCTTTTGCCTACATGATCTCACCATGTAGGGACCGGAGATTACTTTCATCCACCGTTTGACGCTAGATCGAAAATGAGGCATTTGTTGTGGTGAATTCTATCTTCCAAGGACAAGCCACTGTTCTTCTATCTATATTTTTCCCATTTGTGTTATTTACTTTGAGGTTGAGCCCGAGACATGCCTTGGCCCCCTCCTATCTTATGACTAGAGGTATTATTGGACATCATGCAGACTCTCGTCGGATCTATATATTATGTGTTGTGTTTGAACCTTATGATTATGGTTATCTATGGCATATGGTTTTTATGGATTGATTATGGGAATTTTGATATATATCTATGTTTGATTTGGAAATATGGAAGATCCTAAGTCTTAAAATGCCCTGATAGAATGAGTAGTCCCGAAATGTCCTGTCATGACCAAAGTTCCATTAGGGCGGACTAACACCCATTGCCGATAAGTCTCTGGAGAACCAACCTGTATCTATGTGCTTTCTATACATGTTATGAGGGATTTCTATGTTTGACACGCCTTTAAGAAAATAAATAGTGATAACAAGCCAAAAAGGAAATGCATATGGCTAGGCCATTGAGGCTGTGGTGTTTAAAGTACGAGACATGACCACACTTTAATCTACATAGTCTACAAAGCATCTAGATAAGGAAAAGTATCTAATAAGGGTCGCGACAAGCCCCGCCTCAACTAACTATACAACACAAAATATAAGCTCTAGATGTACAAACTCCAAAGCAACCTGGAGCTTGGTAACAGCAGCTGGATATCCTGTACTCCTACTGGGGAGAGCTACTAGCACCTGTACTTGCAGCATGAAGTGCAGGTCTCCCATAAGGGACGTCAGTATGGGATAAGGTACTGAATATGTAAGGCAGGAAACATTGTATACGAAGTAATAGCTCAAATGAAACTATGCACTAATATAGGATAAGAGACCACCTTTAGTTATACTTTGGGATCCTGTACATTATGTTCTTTATATTACTTTACCTTTACTGTATAATCTGTGCACAACACATAATACAAATGACCAGCTGATCAGTGGTAAAACTATATCAGGATCATCCTTGGCTAGGTTCTTCCTTAACCCCTAGGGCTACTACCCATGATAGGATCGTCCCTGGCTAGGTGATTTTTCCACCCATCAGGCTGCCACCCATCAATAAGCAATGTACTTTACTTTATTTTTCAATTACCTTTGAGATAATTTTTTTGGTGGACATAATATTGGAGTTGCAGGACTGTAGATGTAACATGTGATATGTAAATAATCATACAAGACTATATGACAATGAAAAGAGTACATTACATATAATGAAATTCTTACAAGATGAAATAATTCGTGAACTTTTTTGACAAAAAGAACCCATGTAATTTGGTATCCATGTATGTATGCAGATCTGAAGGTGACTATGTATGGGAGCATATGAACATGACAAAGAGTTGAGACATAGTTAATAGTTGTGTTGGAGTTGGCAAGTGCCTTTATGTGCCAAGAAAGGATCTATGTTTCATGCCAAATAATACGAAATCAAGTAGCCTTACATACCTCATTGTATGACCTCATTACTACCTCGAGATAACCTTCCCTTCCTCCAAATATGTATCTACAACATAGTTGGTGATAAAACTAGCATTATCAGCCAATAGATACATCTTGGAAGCCCAATCACAAAACAAAAAAAATAACACACGGGCAGCAAGCGGGTATTTATAAACTCGAGCGTATTCTTTCAACCTTTTCACCCCTAATCATATTTTCTAATACACATTCATATGTACACATCATGTGAAGCCAATTTTAGTTCCATACCAGTCATATAATAGCCCACAAAGCACAACACATAACAATTCTACACAACCTTCAAATGTACAGCATAACATTATCTCCCTTTGCTACATTTCGACATCGATAATTTCAAACCTGTTCCAACTCTAACCAAATTGTTCCAAAAACATTTATACATGAAAATAATCCTAAAACAGTCCTAGAACAGCACCCAAGAAGTCATGAAGGATGTGAGCCAATAGCCTTCCATCCAAAAGCCCACAAGTTCCAATCAACATTACACTTAAGATAGCACAATAAAACTCGTTTGTTAAATCAAACCAAAATCAGGGCAGCAATCATAGGGTAATATCTATAACTCAAAATATGTTAATAACATAAAATTCTCTTAATAATACAACCCACAAACCATAGAGAAGTCACTAAAATAAAAGGCAAGTGTGCAATAAATTTCTAAACACATGTTATCCAAATTTTTAGCATAAACATACTAGCATATACTTCTTGTTTTTCATAAGAAAAACCATACTAAACATATGTGTAAACTTACTTACCACTAACTTCAAGATGTAGGGATTCTCAAAGAACACTAGAAGTTCCCTTGTGGTTGCTTTACTAGGTTAAGAAAGTGTAGAGAAAAAGTTGTGAAAGCTGACATTTTCCAAGTCTAAGAGAATGAAATTTGCTGCTTGTAATCCCTTTTTAAAGGCCTAGTTTGGCCAACTTTCTTTTGATATCTTGACAAAATAATACCATATATTATTAAGCTGGGGAGGAATAAGCTTTACCCTCACACTTGGGCCTAAATGGTCTCAAAGTTGATGTGCTTTGGCGGCCCATTTTCCAAACTTCTCTTCACTTGGTTTGGGCCCAAATGGTTAAGTGTGTTGTGAGGTACTTGGGATCTTTTTATATTCTTATTGGGCTGAAAATAAAGTCCATTTATTATGCTAAAACTTGGGCTAAAGTTACACCCTTAACATAGACTTTATTCATAATCGGACTTGGATAAATCCGACATCAGGCCTCGCCTACGTTTAGTTAGCAAATTTAAGCTAAGCAAGTAGGTGACTCACCTGCTAGCTTCTTAAGTCCTACAAGCACCTTAATTTTCTTACTTCATTTAAGGTCGTGATCTCCTCAATTCAACACAAAACATGTATACACTCAACCCTCTTAAGCGTTAGACGCACATATTCCCTTATAACAAGAGATTCAAGCACTTTAAAAATGAGCCCCAATTTAACCAGACCATATCATGTTTCATTTGCATTGTACTAGTATTGCAAAATGCGAGGTGTTACATCCTCCCCCCCCTTAGGAACATTCGTCCTTGAATGTTAGCACAATTGGATAGCTTAATCAAGCTTAAACCTTTACTTACACAAACTTTTGATGACACATTAAGTATTCAATCACACGTATGTATTAGTGTCCCAATTCTGCATGTTGGACTTTTTCTTTAGCTTTAAATAAGTGAGGGTTATTTACTTTCATCTCGTTCTTGGCTTCCCATGTTATTTGTTCTGCTTGCTAGTTTCTCTAAAGTACTTTCACCGAAGCTATTTCTTTATTCCTTAGCTTCTTAATTTGACAATCTAGAATAGCAACAGGTACCTCTCTATAGGTGAGATATTCTGTAACTTGCATATCCTCAATAGGAGTGATACAAGATAGGTCACCTATGCATTTTCGAAGCATTGAGACATGAAAAACTGGATGAGCCATTGAAAGCTGTTGGGTAGCTCTAGTTCACATGCAACCAGCCCAAGCTATTTAATAATCTGATATGGTCTTATGTAATGCGGGCTTAGTTTTTTTTTCTTACCAAATCTCATAACCGCTTTCATTGGAGACACCTTTAAAAATAACCAATCCCCTACTGACAATTTCAGTCCTCTCCTTCTAGCATCCGCATATGATTTGTAATAACTTTGGGCTGTTTGTAGTCGCTGTTGTATTATGTTAACTTTTTTCATGGCTTGTTGTATTAGATTATGCCCAAGCAAGGTGGTTTTACCCACTTGAAACCATCCAATTGGCGACCTAGAGTTCCTTCCACATAAAGTTTCGTAAGGTGCCATCTTGATACATGCATGGTAGCTATTATTATAGGCAAACTTAATAAGTGGAAAATGGTCCACCGAACTACCTTTAAAGTCTAATGCACAAGCTCGCAACATATCTTCAAGTGTCTGAATGGTGTGTTTTGCTTGACTGTCAGTTTGAGGGTGGAAAGCTGTATGCAAATTCACCTGTGTCCCTAAACTCCTTTGGAAGGACTTCCAAAACTTTGCAATGAATTGAGCTCCTCGATCATATATAATGGAGATTAGGACTCCATGTAGCCTGACTATCTCTTTGAGGTATAGCTTGGCATACACTTCAGCTATATAATCACTCCTAACTGGTAAGAAGTGTGCTGACTTTGTTAGTCTATCAACTATTACCCATATGGAGTTAAACTTCTTAAATGAGTGAGGCAAACCTATGATAAAATCTATATTGATCATATCCTACTTCCATTTTACAAGTACTATACACTGCATATAACCTCCTGGCTTTTGGTGTTCTACTTTCACTTGTTGGAAATTCTGATATTCAGCCACAAATTCTGCAAGGTCTTTTTTCATGCCACCCTACCAAAACATTCCCTTCAGGTCAAGGTACATCTTAGTTGATCCTGGATGGATTGAATATCGAGAATGATGGGCTTCTTCCATTATCCTTTTTCTTAATCCATTAATATCAGACACACAAAATCAATTTGGCAGTAAAGTACTCCATTTTATGCAAGGTCAAAGCCCTTTATCATACCCTAATTTACCTTCTCCTTAAGTTGTTGTCGAACAAGATCCTCGAACTATTTTTCTTTCACCTGCATTACTAATGAAGACATTGCTGCATTATATATAATAACCCCTTAATTTGGAGTTTCAAGAAGGCGAACTCCCAAATTGGCTAGCTAACGTAGATCCTTAGACACTCCTTAATGTAGCATAGCTTGATCACCACTATTAATGATTATCTTACAACTCAGAGCATCGGCTACCATATTTACCTTCCCCATATGGTATAGTCTATCAATGTCATAATCCTTTATTAGCTCTAGCCATCTCCGCTATTTTTAGTTTAGGTCTTTTGGCTTAAAGATGTATTGCAAGCTCTTACGATCAGTATATATGTCAACGTGAACCCCATACAAATAGTAGCACCATATTTTCAAGCAAATACAACTGCTGCTAGCTCGAGATCATGAGTTGGGTAGTTTTTCTTATGTGGTCATAGTTTCCTAGATGCATAAGCAATTACCCTACCATTTTGTGTCAGTACACACCTTAAGCCAACTACTAAAGAATCATAATACACTGTATACCCCTCAGTGCCTTCTGGAAGTACTAGCATAGGGCAGAAGTTAACTTGTTTTTTAGCTCCTGGAAGCTCCTTTCACATACATCATATCATTGGAACTTGGTTGCCTTATATGTCAACTTTGTTAGAGGTGCATAAATAGAAGAAAACCTTCAACAAACCTCTTGTAATAACCTACCAAACCTAGGAAGCTCTGAACTTCTGTAGATGTTGTTAGTCTTGGACGATCTTTCATAGCCTCTATCTTTTGTGAATCAACCCTTATTCCCTCATTAGATACAATATGATCCAACAATGCTACTGATTTTAGCAAAAGTTCACATTTAAAAATCTTGGCATACAACTGTCGATCACGAAGAACCTATAACATTTGTAAGTGATTTGTGTGGTCCTCTTCTAATCTTCAATATACCAAAATGTCATCTATGAATACTATAACGAACATATCCAAGAATGGCTTAAATACCTTTTTCATCAGATCCGTAAAAACTGCTAGTGCATTCGTTAGCCCAAATGACATAACAAGAAATTCAAAGTGACCAAAGCGTATTATGAAAGCAGTCTTAGGTATATCTTTCTCCTTTACACTCACTTGGTGATAAACTGATCTCAAATAAATTTTTGAAAAGTATTTGGCACCCTGTAACTAATCAAATAAATTGTTAATCCTAGGGAGGGGGTATTTATTATTAATTATCACCCTATTTAATTGTCAATAGTCGATACACATTCTCAAGGTGCCATCTTTTTTGCGTACAATATCACTGGGGCACCCCAAAGGGACATAATAGGTCTTATAAAACCCTTCTCCAATAAGTCTTTTAATTGTTCTTTTAATTCATGCAATTCTGCCATGGCCATCCTATATGGAGGGACATAAATAGGTTAAGTGCCTGGAAGTAAGTCAATACCAAACTCCATTTCTCATTTTGGAGGTAAGCTTGGAAGTTCTTCAGGAAACACATGAACAAATTCATTCACTACTGGAACTGATTGAAGAGTTGGTGATTCTGCCTCCATATCCCTCACTCTAACTAAGTGACATATATACCCCTTGGATATCATCTTTCTGGCCTTAAAATAAGAGACAAACATATCTTTTGGTGCTCTAACATTGCCTTCCCATTCAAGAACTGCCACATTTAGAAAGTGGTAGTACACTCTATTAGTTCTGCAATCCATAGTGGCATAGCAAGAAGCTTATCAATCCATACCCATTATAACATCAAATTCCACCATTTCTAGCTCAATTAGGTCAGCCAATGTGTCACGATTATAAACAGTTACTACATTGTCACAATAAACCCTTCTAGCCATAATAGATTCACTGGTTGGTGTAGACACTTCAAATGGTTTGTTCAACAGTTTAGGTGTTCTCTTAAGCTTCCCAACAACTAATGGAGTGATGTGTGATAGTGTAGAATCGGGGTCAACTAATGCATATACATTATGTGAAAAGACGGATAATGTACCTATGACCACATCAGGTGAAGCTTCCAAATTTTGCCGACTCCCCAGAGTATAAGTGCGATTCTAGACTTCGCTAGAGCCAGCTGCCCCTCTAACACCTCTACCATGGCCCATAGGTGCTTGTTGACCCCTACCTGATAGAGTAACTGACGATAATGATGCAATAGCTGATCTAGTAGATTATGCTATACCACCCTTTCATCTCCTCAGTCAATCTCTCATCTTATGCCCTAGCGCACCACACCAAAAACAAATATCTATCCTAACATGACATATACCAGGATAACTCCTTCCACACTATTTACAAGGCTGCCTAGGAATCATTGGTTGGTCTACTGAATATCCTCAATATACCTTGTCCCTTACCTCATTGACGAAACGGATTACTTCGAGACCCTTGAAATTGTGGTGGAGCACTAGATGCAGAGTAGGAGGAGGATGGCCTAGGCAGTATATTCAAAAATCGAGGCCTAAGGTCACCTTTAGGCAGTGTAAACTACCTTGTAGATCTGGACCTTTTGGCCTACTCCCTTTCCAACTCTTGTGTCCTTCTTCTCTGCCTCTGTTCCTTCAATTTTTGTGCAAAAGTTTGCATCCTTGCTATGTCTACATCTTTGTTCAAAGAAGCAATGATGCAGTCTCTGACCAGATATGTATCTAATCTATCCACATATAGATGAACTCTATCTTCTATAGTAGCAACTACATTAGGAGCATACCTGGCCAGGGTATTAAATTGGAGGCTATACTTTCTCACTCTAATATTCCCTTGGTGGAGGTTCAAGAGCTGATCTGCATGGGCCTCTCGGATCTCTAATGGCAAGTACTGGTCAAGAAAGGCCTCTTTGAACTCCTCCCAAGTAGTTGGAGGTGCATCTATGACCTTAGATTGCTTCCAAGATTCATACCACATTATGGACACACCCTTCAACCTATATATTGCTAACTCGACAGCTTCTGTACCACTCATATGTATAATATCTAAGGTGCACTGAATCTGATCAATAAAGTCTTGGGGATTTTCATTAAGATCTGACCCGGTGAAGGATGAAGGGTCCAAATTAAGGAAATCATGTTTCCTTGTGCTAACTGACCTATTTGTACCACTTTTACCCATAACTGGACATTCCTACCTTTGACCTTGGCTACCAACTATATGAGTCAATAGCTGGACTACGTTTCTCAGATCCTGCACAGTAGCATCAATAGGTGGTTATGGGGGAATTTCAGTACTCTCGAGTTCATCAAGTACTTGAGTAGTTAGAGATATCTGTGACAGAGACTCATCTTGAACCTCATTTCCTTATATCGCCTGGCTGGTATACCAACCACCACTTCTATTCCCTTCCCTTTAACTTTGTTTTGCCTGGTTTTTGGCTTATTTGCTGTACAAAACAATTTAGGAATTAGACATAATGCACCTATTACACTTGGCTTTATGGCACGATCTAAAGAATGAAAAGAAAATAACAACTCCTAAATGCCATGTAGCTTCCAGCTTATGAATGTGGTGCACAACACATTGATAAACAAGATTGTACATAGACACGACTTTGTAGACTACCTAGGATGGCCCGCTATGATACCACTTCTGTCACACCCATAATCTCATTAGGGTGGACTGGCACCCATTGCCGATAAGGCTCGAGAGAGCCAACCTTTATCTATGCGCTATCTATATATGTTATGAGGGATTCCTACATTTTACATGCCTTTAAGAAAATAAACTGTGATAACAAGCCAAAAAGGAAATGCATATGGCTAGGCCGTTGAGGCCACGGTGTTTAAAGTACGAGACATGACCACACTTTAATTTACATAGTCTATAAAGCCTCTAGATAAGGAAAAGTATCTGATAAGGTTTGGGACAGGCCCTGCCTTGAATAACTGTACAATACAAAACATAAGCTCTAAATGCACAAACTCCAAAGCAACCTGGAGATTGGTAATAGCAGTTGGATATCCTGTACTCCTACTGGGGAGAGCTACTAGCACCTGTACCTGCAACATGAAATGTAGGTCCCCCATAAGGGACATCAATATGAGATAATGTACTGAATATGTAAGGAAAGAAATACTATATACAAAGTAACAACTCAAATAAAACTATGCATCGGTATAGGATAAGAGACCACCTTTAGTTATACTTTGGGATCATGTACTTTATGTTCTTTATATTACTTTACCGTTACTATATAATCTATGCACAACACGTAATACAAATGACCAACGGATCAGTGAAAAAATATATCAAGATTGTCCCTTGCTAGGTTCTTCCTTAACTCCTAGGGCTACCACCCGTGATAGGATCGTCCCTGGCTAGGTGATTCTTCCATCCCTCGAGCTACTACCCATCAATAAGCAATATACTTTACTTTATTTTTTAATTACCTTTGAGATGATTCCCTTGGTGGTCATAATATTAGAGCTGTAGGACTGTAGATGTAACATGTGACATGTAGATAATCATACAAGACAATATGACAATGAAAAGAGTACGTTACATAAATAATGAAAAGCGTACGAGAAGAAATAACTCATGAACTTTATTTGGCTAAAAGAACCCATGTAACTTTGTATACATGTATACATGAATATTTGAAGGTGACTGTGTGTGGGAGCATATGAACATTTCAAAGAGTAGAAACATGGTTAATAGTTGTGTCAGAGTTGGCAAGTTCCTTTATGTGCCAAGGAAGGATCTATGTTTAATGCCAAACAATACAAAATCAAGTAGCCTTACATACCTCATTATATGACCTCGAGATAACCTTCCCTTCATCCAAATATTTATCTATAAAACATAGTATGTGATAAAACTAGCATTAGTAGCCAAGAGATACATCTTGCCAGCACAATCACAAAAAAAATAACACATGGGCAACAAGCGGGTATTTATAAACCTGAGTGTATTCTTTTAAACTTTTCGCCCCTAATCATATTTTCTAATACACATTTGTATGTACATATTATGTGAAGCTTATTTTAGTGCCATACCAGTCTTACAATAGCCCACAAAGCACAACACATAAAATTTTACCCAACCTACAAATGGACAACATAACATTACCTCCCTTTGCTATATTATGACGTCGACTATTCCAAACTTATTCCAATACTGACCAAACTATTACAACAATATTTAGACATGGAAATAGTCCTAAAACAGTCTTAGAAAAGCACCCAAAAAGTCATGAAGGACGTGAGCCAATAGCCTTCCATCCAAAAGCCCACAAGTTCCAATCAACATAACACTTAAGATAACACAATAAAACTCATTTGTTAAATGAAACCAAAATCAGGGCAGCAACATTAGAGTAATATGTATAGCTCAAAATATACTAATAACGTCAATGTTTCTTCATAATACAACCCACAAACTATAAAGAAGTCACTAAAACAAAAGGCAAGTGTGCAGCAACTTTCTAAACACATGTTGTCCAAATTTTTGGCACAAACATACTAGCATATACTTCTTATTTTTTATATAAGAAAATCATACTAAACATATGTGTGAACTTACCTACCAATACCTTCAAGTGTAGTGATTCTCAAAGAATCCTAGAAGTTCCCTTGTGACTGCTTTGCTAGGTTAAGAAAGTATAGAGAGTAAGTTGTGAAAAGCTAAAAATTTTTCAAGTCTAAGAGTGAATGAAATTTGCTTCTTGTAATCCCTTTTTAAAGGCCTCATTTGGCCGACTTTATTTTGACCTCTTGACTACCTAATACCATATATTAAGCTGGTGAGGCAGTAGCTTCGCCCTCACACTTGGGCCTAAATGGGTCTCAAAGTTGATGGACTTTGGCTGCTTATTTTCCAAACTTCCCTTCACTTGGTTTGGGCCCAAATGGTTAAGTGTGTTGTGATGTACTTGGGCCCTTTGTATATTCTTATTGGACTGAAAACAAAGTCCATTTATTATGCTAAAACTTGGGTTAAAGTTACACCCTTAACACAGACTTTATTCATAATCGGACTTCGACAAATCCGATATCAGGCCTCTCCTCCATCTAGTTAGCAAATTTAAGCTAAGTAAGTAGGTGACTCACCTTCTAGCTTCTCAAGTCCTACAAGCACCTCAATTTTTTTAATTCATTCAAGGCTGTGATCTCCTTAATTTGACATAAAATATGTATACACTCGACCCTCTTAAGCGTTAGATGCACATATCCCCCTATAACATGAAATTCGAGCACATTTAAAAATGGGCGTCAATTTTACCAAACGATATCGTGTTTCATTTACATTGTACTAGTATTGTAAGATATGGGTGTTACATGCCCCCATAGAGTGAGTCATAATTACCCGCCTCTTAGTCTTTATGTGCTACGTATTATGTGAGTCCATGATAATCTCTCTCCCTATTATATCCCCATAGCTTGAGTCTGACTTTGTCCCTTAGAACTATGTTTTTACTATTATAATATGCTTTCGAACCAATGATATGAATTGAGATACTTTGAGGCTTGTTTAGGGACTCTCAGGTTCTCATTCTCCATGTCACTCCTAAACGTAAGTCCGGGTCGTGACAATCGCTCTACGGGTCATAGATGCCCTTAGTGGTTTCTTCTAGTAACTTTTCTAAGTCATTTTTCTCATGTTTTTTGGGCATTCAACTTTGACTAGGTGAAACCAATTTGTGGGTGGTGGTGTTATATGACTCATCTTTCCTCCTTTATTTTGGTGATTTCTTTCCATCTTTGCTCAGAGTGATTTTTTGTCTGTCTTCGTTCATAGCTGTCTCTTGCTATTTTTCTTTAAGTTTTGATTTAGAAATATCTTCTTTCATTCTTAAGTTGAGATCCTGAAGTCGTTAGCTGATATTCCCTCTTTATTTTGTGTCAACATCTCATAGTAATCTTGCCTTCCTTATAGCCTTTGTTGATTGTCTTCTTTTCCTTTTTGAGTAAGCGTCCTATCCTTGGGCTTCTTATAGTAATCTTACAAATTTATTAATCAAAATCATCAGGTGCTAACATTAATTTCCTGTAATCATAAGTAATATCATCTAAATTATTCATCTAGATAATTAATTTAGATGAAAACATCGTGTCTTTTTCAAAAATAATTTTCTGGGGGAACTAACCTATCAAATTTAAAAATATTGTTGTTTCTAGCAAGTCCTAACCACTAGCACCTTCTTGAAGAATAGGGGTCCCATTAACAACTATGGGAAACATAACTTTCACTTCCTCTACAGTTACAGTTGTTTTACCATTCTCATATAAAAAGTATGCAATTTTTTTGCATATAACCTTTCTAAATATACAATGAGAAAAGTATTTGAAGAGATAGGGATGGGATAAATTATTTTTATTGTGTTTTCAAATGACTCTATATATCCCATGAATGGGATTCTCAGTTTAACATGCATTCTCTCCGTCTATCTCACCATTATAATTTTCTTTCAGAATGATATTTAGACTATTGAGATACATCATGTTCGATTTGGTCGAGGATATATATAAATTGTGATAAAAAATTATATTTGAAATAAAAAATTAACTATAAAATTATCTTTTGTAATAGCAAAAGAAATTACTCAAATGTAAAATTAAGTACTATAAAATTCAAGAGACGTGAATTTTTTCTTCAATTTTGAACCGTGAAAAAAAAATATCATATTAATATTTTGAAATGTGAACATACAAATTTGGATTAGGATTTTAATAGGTACAATATGCTATGGTTTGCCTCAGAAGGCTTCGGAATGCAAATGTTTTACAAGGCATGGCAAGCCACACACCTTGTATGGCGTGGCTGACCACAAGCCTTTTGAGGCGCGGCAAGCTGCACGCCTTTTAATTTATTCTCATAAATTTTGTTCAAATATTACATAGTCTTATGCATGACATTCAAATTATACACATTGTTAAATAAATAAATCTTTACATGTATGTGCTAAATCAAGGAACTACTAAATAGTTCTATTTTTCAGAGAATTAAGAAATATTCACAAAGTAAAAATATTCACTTATTTTAAAATGAAATGACTAATATTTTACTAATATTGAGTGTTTTAATCATTGAAATAATTAATACTGAATGCTTGTTATGATATAGAAAGATTAGGATGATTTTGGGCTTTTAAAATGTACTGAATCCATGAACGTGTCTAAGAAGTTGTAAATGTCATGTTTCGCGTGACTTGGAAAGTAGGCCACATCTTATAGAGGGGGTGCCATGCCTCGGTCACCTTGTCAAGGGGGTGCCATGCCTTGGTCACTTTGTTGAGGGGGTGCCATGCCTCGGTCACCTTGTTAAGGGGGTGCCATGCGTTGGTCACCTTATCGAAGTGGTGTCATGCCTCAGATTCCAAGTTGTAGCTCACTCAGCTGATAAGAATGTTTTATTTCAAGCATTGACCATGCATGACATATCTAGATTATATATCCATTACTTGTGATTATGCATTTTCACTATATTGGCTTATGTTTTATTGTACTGCAACCCACATACTTAGTACACCCAAATGTACTAATTAATGCATACTCTATGCCTACATGATATTACTATGTAGGGACCGCAACACCTTTTAATTATCCTCTACGTGGTTAGTTTGGTTATTCGAAGATAAGTTTGGTGAGTCCTCAAGTTCGGAGACACTATCTATTTTTTCATGCTATCTCTTAGACTTCTTTAAGTTGAACATTTGACATTTTGATGGTGAGCTCGAAAAATGTCTTGACCCCCGCTCCATTCTAAGTTTAGAGGTATTATTGGAATACTGTGATGTTTTTATGCTATAAGCCTAATCTTTTATGGTTTGTTTATAATCAAGACTTTCCTTAGTCCCACTTCCTATTTTATGTAACTTTGTTGTTGTTTACTTTGCTTTTGCGACCAAGAATGTGTGGTCGACATGCTAAGAGGCTTGTTTGGGTCCCTTCAAGTTTTCGTTTGGTGTGTCATGTCTAGGTCTTAGTCTTGGGTCGTGACAAACTTTGTAACAGAGCACTAGGTTGTTAATAGTCCTTGGAATCTAACACACAACATTGATTAGAGTCTTATTCATGGTTGTGAAGTGTTCCACAACTATGAATGGGAGGCTATGAGGCATTTTAGGAAATGTCTCACTTCTTGATGGTCTATATCATGCTTTAGATATAAGATAAGGCTTTTTCCTCCTAATGAATGTTTTTTGCTCTTTTAGATCATGCTGCTACAAAGAGGAAGACCAAGGAGGTGTCATGAACCCATTGGGCAATCGACTTATCTCACTCCCCAAGCCTGTCAAGGAGAAGAGGCTTCTCAAGTTGAGTTATGACATGCCATCATAATGTTGGCCCATGCTATGACCAACCAAATCAATCAAGGCACCCAAGCTTCTCATGCTCTAACTCCAACTTCTGGGGTGAGTGATTTTACTGGGATGAATCCACCAAAGTTCTATGGGTCCAAGGTGCATGAGGATTGCAAAGAATTCATTGATGAGGTGTATAAGGTGTTGTCCATTATGGGGGTATTCAGAGGAAATGGTGGAGTTGGTGGCCTACTAACTCAAAGGGGTGGCTCAAATATTGTTCACTCAATGGAAGATGGAGAAGGGTAATGGTGATACTAACCCTTTGGAGGAGTTCAAAGCGACATTTCTCAACCGGTTCTTTCCTATTGAGCTAAGAAAGGTAAAGATGATGGAATTAGTGAATCTAAAGCAAGGGTCTATGAGTGTGAGGGTATATTCCCTCAAGTTCAACCAACTCTCTAAGTATACTACATAATTGGTTATCTAGCCTAGGTCGAGGATAAACAAATTTGTGCTGGGTGTATCCAATTCGGTCAATGAGGAGTGTCGTACAGCCATGCAAGTAGCTAACATTGATTTATCTTAGCTCATGACTTATGCTGAGCAACTAGAGGGGGAAAAGCTTGGAAAAAGAAGGGTTGGTCAGTCCAAGAGGGGTCAATTTGAAGGTGGGTTCCAACGTTCTAAGGGTGACTAGTTTTGTCAAGGCCACAAGTTTCAACGCCAAGGGTCGTCCAATCCTTCCAACATGAGGGTTGCCAATGATAGATGCCTAATCAAAGATTCCAAGGTGGTAATGGAGGAATGGTAAAGCCTAGATGTCCAAGGTGTGAAAAGAATCATCATGGTCCTCGTTTGAGAAATTCAAATGCTTACTTTGGTTGTGGTGAAGTTGGCCATAAATACACTAATTGTCCTTATGCAGAAGACAAAGGTAGAGATGTTCGTCCACAAGGCTAAGGTATAAATACTGGTCAAAGGGGAAGTGGAGGCCAATAAGGTGGTGCACCAAAGCAAAATAGATTCGATGCTCTCCATGGGAAACAAGGACTTGATGAGGTTCCCAATTTTGTTGTCGGTATGTTAAAGGTTTTTTTATTTTGATGTGTATGGATTGATACACCCGTGTGCCACTTTTTCTTTTATTACTCATTTTGTTGCCAAAAGGCTTCATGTTTGTCTCAAATTATTGTGTGAACCTTATGAAGTATCTACCATTGTTGGTGAGTCCATTATTACTAGAAGAGTCTATAAAAATTGTCTCGTGTCTATTTTGCATAAAATCTTGCCTTTGTGATTTATTTGAATTAGATATGTTGAATTTTGATGTCATCCTTGGGATGGATTGGTTGCATGCATAATATGCTTCTATTGATTGTAGAACCATAGAGCTAAATTCTAATTCCCACATGAGCCCATCCTTGAGTGGGAAAGTCGTGATGTGGTGGTGAAGGGTAGATTCATTTCTTGCCTTAAAGCCCTGATGACATCTGATGTTCACGCTCCAATAAGAAAGCAGTCATTTTCAGCAATTAACCCAATCGAAGGTTAGGGTCGAATCCACAGGGAACACAGGTCTTAACTATAAGACTTCACTACTAATTATTTCAAGCATTAATAACTAAAATTTCTAGGGGGGGTTGTGATTCAAAAACACAATAAAACAAACACTAACTAAATTTTGGAGACAACTTGGGAATTGTGTTCCACATGGTTCATCGACTAGATTACCCTAGATAACATAACTACAATTGGTGATTTTTATGCAGGATGGTAACTTAGGTTCTTCCAGCCCTCTTGTGAAGATGAAGGCCGAAGTTCACCATGGCGCTTGGTTAGCAACCATGGCATGCCAACTAACCGTTACCTATTGTCCTAGTAAACCTCCCCATGGTCAGGCTTGGTTGATTAGATGAGAATACATCAATCAAATTCTGTCATTTGCTTCCCTTTTCCTATTCGTCACTACTTCCCTTGGAATCGTGATAGTCGGCAGGTTTTCTTGTTGGCCACCACAAAAGAACAATAATAATGCAAGGAAATAGACAATACATGCAAAACCCCAATCATAGAAATGTAAAAAAGCTAGGTCATCTCAAGTCAACTATCCATGGTTCCCACAACCTCAAGTTGCAAGTGCTTAGCTACTCATGGCTAAGCAAAACACACAAAAATATAAATAATAGACAGAGTTGAGAGTTTACCAACATAATGAAAAGTGAAGACATCACAAGTTGCAAATCCACAAGCTTGATAGATATCCAAAGTCTATAGCATAAGATTTACAATCCCCAAAATGGGTTTTGCAAGAGAATATAATAAACTAAGGTGAAACCCTAAAATATTCTTGAGAGAATATTCAAGAGCAATTTACTAAGTCTAGGAGGTGTCTGATATGAAATAAAAACCTAACTTAAAGTATTTATAATGTATATAATTAAACCCTAAAAATTATGTAGAAAAGACAGCTGGCAGCTAGTATGCCTCACAGATACGACTCGTAGGTTGTCCTATGAGTCATAATCGGGATCTCGTATCAGGTTCTTGGCATCTTGGACTCAACTTGTATGACCCATAGATATGAGTCATTGCTTGGGCTATGACTCATATGTTTATCTCGTAGTCTTTGTCTTCAGCTTTTAGTCTAACATTTTGGCTCTCTGATTCTTGCCATGAGTCAACCTATACTAGTCGTAGTGTGTCTTACGACTTATAGGATGTCCTTGTAGAATTGACCTACACTTGGTAGATTTTTTATTTTTGGTCTCTGTTTCTTGCTACGACACACCATACGACTATACCTTAAGCTGCGACTCGTAGGTAATCTCGTATGCTTTAGCAAAATCTGCAACTTCTTTTTAAAATCATGCCAACCTAACTTTTCTGCAAGGTCAATACAAAAGCACATCAAACTATAGAAAGTCACTTTAACAACTCACAATATCCCTTGTTTCAGGCACCAAATGTGCTATGTTTTAACAACACATCAACACTATTAACTTAGGTTTATTACTTGTCCTTAAGCGATGACTCAATCTACGCAGATAAAGAGAAATACATAGCAACTATACTAATGACATATAGATCAACTCCTCTGATTTAGGTACACTACTACCATTTTAAAAATAGGATTTCAAAGTTAAGCAAAAGAAGAAAACAATGACATACCTAGCAATCTAATTATGATAAGCTAAGGAGCATTAACCGTACACAATTATTGGTTTAATTATATGCTACTCAAGTGGTGCAAATATCATTCCTTATACTCACTCAAAAACATTTAGAATTCAAGGACTGAGGAAACATTCTCACTATCACAATTGAAATTCATGCACAATGACTAACACCATAAGCTTGCTCCTATACTCATCTTTTGGCTTAGTGACAAAGTCGATTTGGATCACTTTTAGACTTAAAAGCTTATAACATAGGTTCAAGGGGCTTTGGTATGACATTTTTAGGCAATTGGTGACTTAAAGCTATCCTTGAACCATGCTTAGCAACACTTTTACCTTCTCAACCCATCTAATTTCTCCAACTCATCCTTTATTCCCCCATTTTAACTTTTCCCAGGCTTTTACTTTCACTTTTCAGCTATGCCTCTTTTTTCAACTAATTTTATCTAATCTTTTCAACTCAATGAACTCTTTATTTTCTTTTTCTTCACCTGGCTCGTGATTATTTACTTTCTTTCTTTTCACCCCAACTAACTACCTCATTTTTGTTACTCTACCAAAATAAGGGCCACTCTCAACTTAGGATTTTAACCTCAATCATGGTTCACATATTCAAGGATAGATCTGGCCAATATCAACGTATTTCATCAAATGAGGTAAGGCCAGCAAGGTGTCAAGAAAGAATGAGTACATGAGAAGGTTAACCATTTGGAATAAGGGATTCACTAGTTCATCTGGTAGGTAATTTAGGCAAAAATGGGCTTACTATTAGAACAACAGCCTAAGATCACTTCCAAATCAACCAAATCACTAAAGCAGTCTTAGAGTACTAAGGTAATTTCTGAGTCCATAAATGATACATGAATGCATCAAAATAAGCTCACAACACACATGGCATTGCACACACAATCAATTATAGACTCCCTAGCCTCATGTTAACTTCACAGTATCAGAACAAACACTGCCAGATACGCAAAATGTATGAATGCATCAACAACCACAATCCAAAAATTTTCGAGGGTACCTAACTTTTACCAAAAACATAAATTATAGTTAAGAACTATATATGTGCCAAAAAATAACATTACTATGCATTTACAAATTATCTACACTTCCTAAAATATGTCAGTTCAACATAAAATTAAACATCTACAAGGAAAATAAAACACGACAGGAAAACCTTGCGATCAAAAATAGGGAAAGTTATGGACTTGTGGCAACTCAGACTTCACCTTAATCCATAAATTTCACCACCCCACCAAAATATGATACGTTGTCCTCAAAGTAACAATACAAATTTAATACAAGAAAATGAAAACATAACATAGATATATAGACTTTAAAAAGTAAAAATTAACAAAACTAATATCCAAAACCTTACATAAGAACATTATCCAACAAAAACATCCAAAAACTAATAGAAAAACAATATTGCTTTACACAATGACAAAATATCCATAAAGCAAAATAAGACCTAGGGTCAAAAGGGGTTAAGTATCATGACAATCAAGCACCAGTCTTGGGATGATCTGCGGGGTCCTGGGACTGTATCTCCTCCTCGGCTGCCTGGGTTCTACCTACTCCTGAGGTACCATCTCCATGTGGGGTGTGCTCCTTTCTATCTCTCTAAATGGCCAACAGTAACGACTTATGTAACCCTCGGTGAAGTGTAGCAAGATACACCACATAGAACTCAGAGAATATGTAAGGGGCATATTTGCCTAGCTGATGTGTGCTTAATGGTAGTCCATGCTCATCCAACCCAGCATCCAACCCAGGTACTTTATCTAAGCTTGAGGCATTCAATCTGGACTCCTCATGAAATTGGGGGACCCATTTGCCTTGCCCCTTTGGCTCTAACCCCTAGTCATATATTTTCTTCATGCCCATAACACACCATCTCTGATCGATCGGGGGCTAAGATTGGGCTTTCTCCTGGTGAGGTTATGAGGTTCTCTCAGACTCTGACTTGCAGGCAGAATGTGCGGGAGTTATATATGGCGAGCTACTCCCTGAGCCATTTCTCTCAATCTCTTGTACCTCCTTTTCAGATTTGTAGGTTTAGGGCATATTTGCCAAGGGGTCTATCTGGATCCTGTGCACCTCCATCGAGCATTCAGATTATTCAATCTCAGAAGACTCATCAACCAATCTCTGCCTAAAAGTTTAAATTACCTATTTGTCCTTTGGAGGCATTAAATCTTCAAACCAACCATTGACACACATAAGTACTAAGAGTTTCTGAACTAACAATTCACATAACAAAGAATAAGGAACAAAATCAAATAAAATACCAATACTCACTTATGTAACTACAGGTTTGTAGATATGAGTGCAATTACCACTTGTAGTATTACCCATGAGTCATACACTCTCCTCGAAGAACCACAAATTCTATAGAAATGCTTTCTAATTTTAGATATGAGTCACAGTTATGACTCATAGGGGTACCTACTAGTCGTACCCTGGGCTCATACCTATTTTTAGAAACATTTTTCAGAACTTACATAAGATTACGAGACCCTCACTATGAGTCATACCAAGCACTGCGACTCATATGTGAGTCTCGTATGAGAAACATAAAGGAACCACAAATGGCTAATGCTTGCTATGAGGGACTACTATGACTCATATAGGGACTTACGAGTCATAGGAGTGCCTCGTAACTGACCACAGAACCTAATATATTCCCATGAAAAGCACAAACCAAACACACAATTCAACAAACTTGGCAAACAATAACAATATCAAGTACTTGGCACATAAGCAATCACTCAATAGCATTAGAAATTTAGAACAACCAGCATCCTTAAGAATCAAATTCAATTTAACAGTATGTCAAGCAACACCAAAAACAAAATACTTTCCAATCTCACACTAGATATTAATAAGAAATTCTATCTAGTCCATTCAGACCATTTCAATCTAGACCACTGAATTAACACCTATAGAATACACCCACACTAACTAAATTCCAATTTTGAAAGTAATTCGATCAATGCTTTGACACAAATAGGCACTACACTGAAGGGATTAAGCATTTACACAATCATAACCACCTGATAAGGAATTTCAAACAAGGTTCAATTCATCACAACATCCTTCAAAGCACACTAACCCTAGGTTTTTATTTTATATCAAAATATCATAAAATGTGCTTGAAAATTTATGGTTAAACACATACACATTAATCTATAGCATAACTCACAACCATAGTGCATTAACATTAAACAAGGAACTTACCAAATTGAAGAAAAAGTGCACTAATCTACTGTAGATGGAAAAATAAGCCAAAACCCTAGAAAATAATGCCCTTGCCAAAAGCTTTATCGGAAAATGAAGTGGGTAGCCGGGATTTTGATCGCAAAAGGG
The DNA here is from genome assembly GCA_025642045.1 of Solanum sejunctum. Taxonomy (NCBI): domain Eukaryota; kingdom Viridiplantae; phylum Streptophyta; class Magnoliopsida; order Solanales; family Solanaceae; genus Solanum; species Solanum sejunctum. The sequence goes on along the minus strand of JAOTQJ010023746.1, from coordinate 72,866 downwards.
ATGTGGATGATAAAAGGGGGTTTTCTATCATCTTTATTGTTTGGAAAATGAATTTTTGGGGTTAGATTTTTTTCGTACCCCCCTTTTAAATAAAATTGGTTTAGATTTTTCTTACTACAAATTGGGGCAACAAAACCTCGACTATGAGTCATAGGGTGTCCTACGACTCATTGGTCCCGGTCTAGTGGTAGATCCAACACTTGTAAAAATTTCAGGGATCATACCTGCGCACTATGAACCCCACTTACGACTCGTAGTACACATGCCAACTCTTGATACTTACTTTTCCCTCTACAAGGCATGAGTACGAGTCATAGTGAGGACTACTACTCATAGGTCTAATTGTACAGGCTGCTCCCATGCTATTTTTTCAGGTCTTCAGTTCTTCAATTTTTCACCTGCAAACCAAGTCTCGAACCCAACAATTTTAATACTATTACAATTGCATCGATGTCTATCAACTAAAAACACAATTATACCTTCTACCTAAGAATCGCAAAAACCAAACAAACTTAAAATAAGCCATTAATTATCAACAACTCTTAGGTTGCCTCCCAAGAAGCGCCTTATTTAACGTTGTTGCGCGATTCTGTCATCAACCTTCATCAACTATCATCAAGGGTCCACACCTCACTCTTGAACTCATCTGGATATTTCATGGATTGGTGAATGTCGAATATAACCTCTGTATCATTAATCCTAAACCACAATTGACCCGAATCCTTATCTATTAGGGCTCTCCTAGTGGATAGAAATGGTCTCCCCAAGATGATAGGCACCTCAGAATCAACTTTGCAGGCGAGGATCAGAAAATCCACTGAAAAGATGAATTTATCAACTTCAACAAGCATATCCAAAAGGATTCCCCTTTAGCTTTTTAATGGTTTAATTTGCCATAAGCAACCTCATTCTTGTCGGGGTAGGGGTACCAAGGACAAGCTTTTTGAATACAGCAAGAGCATTGATTGATTCTTACTCCTAAGTAACATAATGCTCTTGCGAATTCAACATCACCTAATAGTACAAGGGATGGTGAATGCACCGGGGTCCTCCCACTTTTGAAGAAGGCATTTGGTCATAATCGCACTACATTGTTGGAGTTATTGCGAGAACTTTTGGATTAAAGTGCATTTCTTGGTGACCAAATACTTCATATACTTGGTATACCTCGGCATTTTCTCTAAAACTTCTAGAAGCGGAATATTGTTGAAGAGATGCTTCAACAATGAGAGGAAATATTTGAATTTATACTCCACTTCAATTTTCTTAAGCCTTTGAGTGAAAGGAGGACGTGGTTTGGGAATTGATCTTGATTTCTTGTGCTTCCTTTGATCCTCTTGTTGCATCCCAAAAACCTTCAGAGTTTCTCCCTCAACCACGACTTCACCACCAACACCCTTCTTATCAACTTTATCCATTATTATCGGCATAGGGGGGTCTAGAGTGCTCTTAACATTCCTAGTCATCACCACCATGTAAAGCCCTTTATTCTTTAGGTTTTGAACTGTATTGCTTGGTAGGGTGCCCTCTTTGTGTTGGTTCAATTGTGAAGAAACTTGTTTGAATTGATATTCAAGTTACTTAATCACGAACGAGCGAGACTCTATTTTATAGTTAATACTTGAAATGTAATCTTTCATTCCCTTTAAAGTCTTATCTTGGTGGTCGGCTAGCTTTAACAACTTTTCAAACATTTCTTCAATTCTTGAGTTGTTTGATCCAGTATCACTATTATGAGGTGGCACACAAGGACCATACATGTAGACCTTTCTTCTTCCCCACTCTGCATTTGGCACTCACTCTCTCTCATAGTATCTACCCTGTTTGTCTCTATACATCCCATCACGGTTGAAGTTCCAACCTTGATTCCCAGAATCTTTCCTTTAATAGTCTGAATTGGACACATAGGGGTTGTTCTGAAAACTCGCCGCTTGGTTGCTTATAAAACATGCATCCTCATTAAAGAATGGATCATCATAGGTAGGAGCCTTCGAAGGTTGGTGAGTGACTGTCTTGACACTTGCTTTATTTTGCTTTAAAACCAAGTCCATACTTGTCTAAACTTGAGCAAGTTGCTCCATGATCTCTTTGTTTACCTTTGCTTGCTGATTATTGGTGTTACCATACAAGAAGATTTCATCACACCTCGCTCTCCTTGAGCCTATTCTTTATTTGTTTTAACCACTTGCTCCATCCTTGGGGCTATGAATGCAAAAAATTGGTCTAGGAATATTCCTCCCATGATTGTGTCAGTGCAAGCTTGACTATTCTCATCAAGCGCCCGATAGAAAATCTCAACCAAGGCATCATTAACAATCTTATGATCAGGGACTATCCTCAAGCATTTAATAAACCTTTCCCATGTTGTGCTAATAGAATTACCCAGCAATTGCTCAAAGTTGTTGATTTGGTCCTTGAGCTTCAACTTCTTAAATCTTAAGAAATATCTTTCAAGGAATATTGTTTGAAGTTCAGCCTAACTTGTGATAGTACCCGGAGGAAGCTCGAATAACCATATAGTTGCATTGCCAGTTAATGCCAGTGAAAACACTTTTAAACTAACAATATCAAGAGAAAGGTTTTGTGTCCCCATGACACTATTGCAAACAAGTACCACATTCAGAAGATGACGGTGGCGATCCTCCGAAGGTAGCCCTATGAATAGTCCCTGATTTTGGAGCATTTGGAGCAATCCACTAGGCACTATTAACTTACTATATGCCAGTAAAGGAGGCGATACTATAGCACCGGTAACATCCATGGACATAGTGTTAAATCAATATTCGTTCCATTCATAAATATTTTTCATTGAAGTCCCTGAGTTGTGGCTTGTTACCCTTCTGTTGTGGATTCTCCTCTCTTCCCATATCCTTATTCGTATTCATACCCTCAACCTCGATATCCTCATTCACTTGAGCAATTCTTCTTGGTAGTCAATGGATCTCCAAACTGAGTAGAGCTAAGGGATTGCCTTGGCTCCTTGTGTTGGGTATACAACCTAGTACATCCTGCAAATAGAATCAAACAATAAAAACAAAAAAAATAAAAGTAAAGCACACGAGACTCTAGAAATCAATACTAGAATTAATTAATAGTGAAATCAAATCAAAAACTAGCCATATTCCCTGGCAACGATGCCATAATTTTGTATGACATCTGATGTTCACACTCTAATATGAAAGCAGTCATTATCTACAAGTAACCTAATAGAAGGTTTGGGTCAAATCCACAGGGAATACAAGGCTTGACTGCAAGACTTCACTACTAATTATTTCAAGCATCAATAACTAAAATCTCTAAATAGGGGGGAGGGCAGTTTGTGATTCAAAAACTAAATAAAACAAACACTAACTATAATACGAGGAAACACTAAATTTTGAGGACAAGTTGGGAATTGTGTTCCACATGGTTCGTCGACTCGATTACCCTAGATAACATGACTATAATTGGTGATTTACATACAGGATGATAACTTAGGTTCTTCAATCCTATTGTGAAGCTAAACGTTAAATTTCACCATGGCTTGGTTGGCAACCTTGTCGTGCCAACTAATTGTTACCTATTGTCCCAATCAACCTCCCCTTGGTTAGGCTTGGTTGAATAGACAAGAACATATCAATCGAATTTTGTCATCTACTTCCCTTTTTCTATTCGTTATTATCTTCATTGGGACCATGAAAGTAGGTGGGGTTTGGTGTTAGACGTCACTAAACAACAATAATAATGAAAGGAAATAGATAATACATGCAAAACCTCAACCATAGAAATGAAAGAAACCTAGGTCATCTCAAGTAAACTACCCATAGTTCTCACAACCCCAAGTTGCGGGTGCTTAGATACTCATGGCTAAGAAAAAACACACAAAAATGCAAATAATAGACGTAGTTTTAGAGTTTTACCAACATAATAAAATGTGAAGACACCACAAGTTGCAAACCCTTAAGTTTGATAGATATCCAAAGTGTATAGCACAAGATTTGCAATCCCCAAAATGGGGTTTCAAAGAGAATATAATAAACTATAGTGTAACTCAAAATTATTCTAGAGAGAATATTCAATAGCAATTTTCTAAGCCTACAAGATATCTGAAATGAAATGAAAACCTAACTTAAAGTATTTATAGTGTGTACGAATAAACCCTAAAAATTATACATAAAAGACAGCTGACAGCTAGTACGCCTCGCAGATATGACTTGTAGGGTAACCTATGAGTTATAATTGAGGTCTCATATCAGGTTCTTGGCATCTGGGACTCAACCGGTATGCCCCACTAGTATGAGTCGTTGCTTGGGTTATGACTCATATATTCATCTTGTAGTCTTGGTCTTTAGTGTTTGGTCTAACACTTTTGCTCTCTGATTCTTGTCATGAGTCCACCTATATGAGCCATAGTCTATCTTACGACTCATAGGATGTCCTTGTAGGAGTGACCTTCACTTGGCAGATTTCTAATTTTCGGTCTCTATTTCTTGCTATGGCAGACCCTTTGACTCGTAGCTTGAGCTATGACTCATAGGTAGTCTGGTATGGCCTATGCTTTAGCAAAATTTGTAACTTTTCTTTAAAATCATGCCAACCTAAATTTTCTGCAAGATCAACACTAAAACACATCAAAACCATAAAAGTCGTTTTAAGAACTCATAAAATGCCTTGTTTCAGGCACCCAATATGCTATATTTTGACAGCACATCAAGCCCCAAAGTTGATTTCTAAGGGTCGCCTCTATCATTTCTTGATGGTTAGGCACATCAAGACCAAAAGTTGACTCTAAAGTCCTTCCTATTAAGTCGATTCCAGTAGTTAATTAGTTTCTTAATGTCTTTCCTGATGAGCTTCCTGGTGTTCCTCTTTAAAGGAAAATAGTTTTTGGTATAGACCTCCTTTCTGATACTCAACCCATTTCTATTCCCCCTTACCTTGTGGCCCCAACGGACTTAAAGGAGTTGAAGGAGAAATTGATGGATCTGTTGGAAAAGGGTTTTACAAGGCCTAGTAAATCACCTTGGGGTGCACCAATGTTATTTGTGAAGAAAAAGAATGTTTCTCTTAGGATGTGCATTGATTACTGGCAACTTAATAGAGTCACCATAAAAAATAAGTACCCTCTACCAAGGATTGATGACTTTTTTAATCAACTTCAATGGGATAGGCACTTTTCTAATATTGATTTTTGGTTCGAGTATCACCAAGTGAAAGTGAGGGAGTGTGACATTCAACTTTCGGGACTAGGTATAGGAACTTTATGTTTGTGGTTATGTCCTTTAGGTTAACTAATACACCTGCTATATTTCTGGATTTTGTTAATAGGGTTTTCAAACCCTACCTTGACTTGTTTGTGGTGGCTTTTATTGATGATATCTTGATTTATTCCCAGAATGAGGAAAACCATGTGGATCACTTGACGTTGGTGTTGCAAATTTCGAGGGAGGAGAGATTGTATGCAAAATATGAGAAATGTGAGTTTTGGTTGATAGAGGTTTCTTTTCTGGGGCATATTATGTCAGGTGATGGCATCAAGTGTAACAGCTCACACTTACAATACTAGTACTATGTAAATAAACATGATATAGTTTGGTCAAATAAGCGCCCATTTTTAAAAGGCTTGAATCTCAAATTAGAGGGCGATATGTATGTCTAGCGCTTAAGAGGGTCGAGTATAAATAAGTTTTAAGTCAAATGGAGGAGATCATGACTTTAAATGAAGTGAGAGAGGTAAGCGGCTTGTAGGACTTAGTAAGCTAGTAGGTGAGTCACCTACTTGCTTAGCATAAATTTGCTAGCTAAATGGAGATGAGGCCCAACATCGAATTTGTCCAATTTTGATTATGAATAAAGACTGTGTTAAGAGTGCAACTTTAGCCCATATTTTACACAAATGCATAGTTTCATTTGAGTGGTTACTTCATATACATTATTTTATGCCTTGTATATTTAGTACATTATCCCACACTAATGTCCCTTACAGGGGACCTGCATTTCATGCTGCAAGTACAAGTTCTAGTAGATCTCCCAAGTAGGAGTACAGGATTTCTAGGTGTTGTTACCAAGCTCCAGGTTTCTTCGGAATTTTGTGTGTCTAGAACTTATATTTTTGTATTATACAGTTAGTCGACGCAGGGCCTATCTTGACAATTATCAGATACTTTTCCTTATGTAGAGGATTTATAGACTATGTAAATTAAAGTTGGTCATGTCTCCTACATTAGACATCGTGGCCTCAATGGCCTTGCATATACATTTTCTTTTGGCTTGTTATTACTGTTTACTTTTCTAAATGGATGCTGAATGTAGAAATTCCTTAAAATTTGTCTAGAAAGTGCATAGTTATAGGTTGGTTCTCCCGGGCGTCCGCCTTAATGGGACTTTGGGCGTGAAAGAAGTGGTATTAGAGCGGGTCATCCTAGGGAGTCTACAAAGCCATGGTTATGTAGTATCTTGTTTATCGATGTGTTATGCACCATATTTATAAGCCGGAGGCTACGTGCCATTTATAAGTTATTACTTTCTTTTTATTCTTTAGATCGTGCAATAGAGATAAGTGTAATAGGCGGATTGTGTTTAACCACTAAATTATTTTGTACAGCAAATATGCCAAAAACAAGGCAAATCAAAGGTAAAGGGAATAGAGTAGAAGTGGTGGTTGGTATAGCCAGCTAGGTGAAACAATGAAATGAGGTTTAAGAGGAGTCTCTGTCACAGACAACGCCGACTCTTCCAGCTCCTGATGAACCTGGAAGTAGTGAAATTCCCTTAGAACCACCTATTGATGCTACCGTGTAGGATCCGAGAAATGCAGCCCCAATATTAACTCATATAGTTATTGGCCAAAGTCAAAGACAGGAAGGTCCAGTTATAGGTGCAGGTGGTGCGAATAGGGAAGCTAGCATGAGGATACGTGATTTTCTTAATTTGGATCCTCCATCCTTCATTGGGTCAGATCCTAATGAAGATGTCCAAGACTTTATTGATCAGATTTAATGCACTTTAGATGTTATGCATGTGAGTCGTACAGAAGCTATCGAGTTAATCACATATAGGTTGAAGGGTGTGGCTATATTCTAGTATGAAGCTTGGAATCAATCTAAGGGTAAAAATGCAGCTCCAACTACCTTGAATGAGTTCAAAGAGGCATTTCTTGACCATTACTTGCCATTAGAGATTCGAGAGGCCCGTGAAGATCAGTTCTTGAACCTTCACCAAGAGAATATGAGTGTGAGGGAGTATAGCCTTTAATTTAATTCCCTGGCTAGATATGCTCCTAATGTAGTTGCTACTATGGCAGATAGAGTTCATCGATATGTGGATAGATTGAATAAGTATCTGGTCAAAGACTGTACCATTTCTTCCTTGAACAAAGACATGGATATAGCGAGAATGCAAGCTTTTGCAAAGAAATTGGAGGATTAAGAGGCAAAGAAGAAGGACACAAGAGTTGGAAAGGGGGCAGGCCAAAAGGGCCAGAACTATAGGGCAGTTTACACCACCCTAAGGTGAGCTTAGGCCTCAGTTTTCTAATAGACTGCCTAGGCTATCATCCTCCTACTCTGTAGCTAGTACTCTATCACAACTTCAGGGGTCTAGGAGATCAGTTTGGTCCAAGAAGTGAAGGTCAAGGCGTCCAGACAGCGGGATATTCAGCAGGCTAACAAATGACCCCTATGCATCCTTGTAAAATGTATGGAAGGAGTCATTCAGGTATATGTCATATTAAGACAGACGCTAGATATTAGTGTGGTGGGCCAGGGCATATGATGAGAGATTGCCCAAGAAGACGTATGGGTGATATAGCACAATCTACTGGGTTAGCTATTGCATCATCATCGTTAGTTCCTCCATTAGGTAGGGGTCAACAAGCACTTATGGGTCATGGTAGAGGTGTTAGAGAGGCAGCTAGCTCTAACGGAGTCCAAAATCGCACTTATGCTCTAGGGAGTTGGCAAAATTTGGAAGCTTTATCTAATATGGTCACAGGTATATTATCCATCTTTTCACATAATTTATATGCATTAATTAACCTTGGTTCCACACTATCATACATTACCCCACTAGTTGCTGGGAAGTTTAAGAGAATACCCAAATTATTGAACAAACTATTTGGAGTGTCCACACCAACCAGTGAATCTATTATGGATAGAAGGATTTAGTGTGACTGTGTATTAACTATTTGTGATCCTGATACATTGGATAACCTTATAGAGATAGAAATGGTGGAATTCAATATTATAATGGGTATGGATTGGTTAGCTTTTTTCTATGTCACCGTAGATTGCCAAAATAAGAAACTGTACTTCCACTTTCCAAATGAGGCAGCTCTTGAATTGGAAGGCAATATTGGGGCACCAAAGTGTAAGTTTATCTCTTATTTTAATGCTATAAAGATGATATCTAAGGGTTATATATTTCATTTAGTTAGGGTGAGGGATATGAAGGAAGAATCACCAACCCTTCAATTAGTTCCAGTAGTGAATGAATTCGTTGAGGTGTTCCCTGAAGAACTTCCAGGCTTACCTCCAGAACGAGAACTAGATTTTGATATTGACTTACTTCTAGGCACTCAACCTATTTCCATCCCTCCATATAGAATGGCCCTGGTAGAATTGCATGAATTAAAAGAGCAGTTAAATGACTTACTGGAGAAGGGTTTTATAACACCTAGTTTGTCCCCTTGAGGTGTACCAGTGTTATTTGTACGCAAAAATGATGGCACCTTGAGAAAATGTAATGACTATTGACGATTGAATAGGGTGAAAATTAAGAGTAAATACCCCTTCCCCAAGATTGACAATTTATTTTATCAGTTATAGGGTGACAAATGCTTTTCAAAAATTTATTTGAGATCAGGTTATCACCAAGTGAGGTCAAGGAGAAAGATATACCTAAGACTACTTTTAGAACACGCTATGGTCCCTTTGAATTTCTTATTATGTCATTTAGGGTAACAAATGCCCCTGTAGTTTTTATGGATCCGATGAATAAGGTATTCAAGAAATTCTTGGATGTGTTTGTGATAGTGTTTATAGATAACATTTTGGTATATTCAAGATCAGAGGAGGACCACACAAATCACTTATGACAAGTGTTATAAGTTCTTCGTAATCGACAGTTGTATGCCATGTTTTCTAAATGTCAATTTTGGCTGAAATTAGTGGCATTCTTGGGTCATATTGTATCTGATGAGGGAATAAGGATTGATCCACAAAAGATTGAGGTTGTGAAGGATTGGCCAAGGCCAATGAGACCCACGGAAGTTCGGAGCCTTCTAGGGTTGGCAGGTTATTACAAGAGGTTTATTAAAGTTTTTTCTTCTATATCTGCATCTCTAACAAATTTGACACATAAAGCAACCAAGTTCCAATAAAATGATACATGTGAAAGGATCTTCCCGGAGCTGAAAAATAAGATAACTTCTGCACCTATGCTAGTACTCCCAAAAGGCACCGAGGGGTATGCAGTGTATTGCGATGCTTTAGGAGTTGGCTTAGGGTGTGTACTGACACAACATGGTATGGTAATTTCTATGCATCTAGACAACTATGGCCACATGAGAAAAACTATCCAACACATGATCTTGAGCTAGCAGTGATTGTGTTTGCTATGAAAATATACCACCACCATTTGTATGGGGTTCACGTTGACATATATACAGATTATAAGAGCCTGCAATACATCTTTAAGCAAAAATACCTAAACTTAAGACAGTAGAGATGGTAATTTACCACTTAGGGAAAGCAAATGTGGTAGCCGATGCTCTGAGTCGTAAGTCAATTACGAATACTAGTGACCAGGCCATGGTAAGTCAAGGTATGGCTAAGAATCTACAATGACTAGCTAATTTTATAGTTCGCCTTCTTGAAACTTCAAAGGAAGGGTTTGCTGTGCATAATGCTGTGGAGTCTTCATTGGTAATGGATGTGAGAGAAAGATCGTTTCAGCATCCTATTCTATGATAGCTTAAGGAAAATGTGAGTCAAGGTAAGATAAAGGGCTTTGACCTTACAAAAAATAGAGTACTTTACTGCCAAAATAGATTATGTGTGCCTGATATTAATTGATTAAGAAGGAAGATAATGGATGGAGCCCATCTTTCCCGATATTCCATCCATCCAGGAACAACTAAGATGTACCATGACCAGAAGGGAATGTTTTGGTAGGGAGGCATGAAAAAGGATCTTGAAGAATTTGTGGCTCAATGTCCAAATTACCAATAAGTGAAAGTAGAACACCAAAAGCCAGGAGGTTATATGTAGTGTATAGAGCTTCAAACATGGAAGTGGGATATGATGAATATTTATTTTGTTACCAGGTTGCCTCGCTCATTTCAGAAGTTTGACTCCATATGCATAATAGTTGACAAACTCACAAAGTTAGCACACTTCTTGCTAGTCAGGACTGATTGTATAGTAGAAGAGTATACCAAGCTATACCTCAAAGAGATAGTAAGGCTACATGGAGTCCCAATCTCTATTATCTCTGATCAGGGGGATCAATTCACTGTAAAGTTTTGAAAGTTCTTCCAAAGAAGTTTAAGGACACAAGTGAATTTGAGTACAACATTCCACCCTCAAACAGATGATCAAGTAGAACGCACCATTCAGATAATTGAAGATATGTTGCGAGCTTATGCATTGGACTTTAATGGTAGTTGGGTGGACCTATAATAATGGCTACCACTCAAGTATCAAGATGATACCTTATGAAGCTTTGTATGGAAGGAAATATAGGTTGCCAATTGGATGGTTTGACGTGGGTGAAACCACCTTGCTTGATCCAGATCTAGTATAACAAGCTATCAAAAAAGTTAAGGTAATACAACAGCAGTTAAAAATAGCCCAAAGTCATCACAAATCATATGTGGATGCTAGAAGGAGAGGATAGGAATTTTCAGTAGGGATTAGGTATTTTTAAAGGTGTCTCTAATGAAAGAGGTTATGAGATTTAGTAAGAAAGGAAAACTGAGTCCACGTTACATAGGGCCATATAAAATTATTAAGAGGTTCAGGCAGGTTTCATATGAACTAGAGCTACCCTAGGAGCTTTCAATGGTTCATCCAGCTTTTCATGTCTCAATGCTTCGAAAATACATTGGTAACCTATCTGTATCACTCCTATTCAGGATATACAGGTTACAGGAGATCTCAACTATGAAGAGGTACCTGTTGCTATTCTAGATCATCAAGTTAAAAAGCTAAGAAATAAAGAAATAGCTCTAGTGAAAGTACTTTGGAGGAACCAGCAGGCAGAAGAGATAACATGGGAGGCTAAGGATGAGATGAAATCAAAATACCCTTACATATTTGAAGCTAAAGAGCAAGACCAATATGCAAAATTTGGACACTAATAAGTACGTGTGATTGTATACTTAGTGTGTTGTCAAAAGTTTGTGTAAGTAAAGATTTACACTTAGTTAAGCTATCCAATTGTGCTAACATTCGAGGACAAATATTTCTAAGCAGGGGAGGATGTAACACCCCACATCTTGCAATACTAGTACTATGCAAATGAAACATGATATGGTTTGGTCATATTAGTACCCATTTTTAAAAGTGCTTGAATCTCAAATTAGAGGGTGATATGTATGTCTAATGCTGAAGAGGGTCAAATGCAAATAAGTTTCAAGTCAAATGGAGGAGATCACCACTTTAAATGAAGTGAGAGAAGTTAGGTGCTTGTAGGACTTAGCAAGCTAGCAGGTGAGTCACCTATTTGCATAGCTTAAATTTGCTAGCTAAACGGAGACGAGGCCCGATGTCAAATTTGTCCAATTCAGATTATAAATAAAGTTCGTGTTAAGAGGACAACTTTTGACTATGTTTTAATATCATAAATATACAATACTTACATCCCAAGATGAATAATAAATGGTCCTAAGTACATCACAATACACTTGACTAATTGGTCCCAAACCTAGTGAAGAGGAATTAGGAGAATGGGCAACCAAGGCCCATCAACTTTGAGACCCATTTAGGCCCAACTGTGAGAACCAACATGCTGCCTCACCAGCTTATTAATATGTGGTAATATATGGTCAAAAACTCAAGAGAACATCAGCCAAGGAGGCCCTTTAAAAAGGGCTCAAAATAGCCCCTTAAGTTATTTCACTTGAAACAATTTTTCAGCTTTCCTAAAGACTTTTTTTTTCTCTTTGCTTCACTTCATAAGGCAGCCAAAACAACCCTCTAGGGTTCTTGAAGGCTAAGGTAAGTGAAAATATCCATGTATTTTTTATACTTATCCCATGACAAACAAGAAATATATGCAAGTTATGCTTGCTGAAATTGTTGGACAACATGTGTTCCAAAAGTTGTTGTACATTTATCTTGGTTATTTGGAAGCTTTTCTCTTTTTGGTTTGATTGATTATGAAGGTATGCTACAGTTATTAATGAATATTTGTTTTATAATAATGTATAAAGGCTGCTGAACCATTTTTATAGTCCATGAAAGTGAGTTCTTGTGTGATATCGTAATTGTGCTCGTAATAGGAACTTGTGTGCTGATTGATTGAGGACTGTGGTCTCACATCCTCCACCTATTTTTTGGACTACTTTTAAACTATTTTAGGACTGGTTTTATGTGTATATAGTGTGGGAATAGTTTGGTTAAAGTTGTAACAAGTTTGTAATTATCGACGTCAAAATGTAACGAAGGGATGTAACATTATGCCGCCTAATTGTATGTTGCGTAGAATTGTTATGTGTTGAGCTTTGTAGGCTGTTGTAAGACTGTTATGATACTAAACTACACTACACATGATATGTATATGATTATGTGTACTAGAAAATATGATAAGGGATGGAAAGGTTGAAAGAATATACTCAAGTTTATAATTGTCCACTTGTTGCCCGTACGTTGCTTTTTTATGAGATTGGGATGCCAAGATGCATCTATTGGCTGCTAATGCTAGTTTTATCACCTACTGTATTACATATAAATATTTAGAAGAAGGAAAAGTTATCTCGAGGTAATATTGAAGTCATATAATGAGGTATGTATGGCTACTCAATTTCGTATTACTTGGCATGAAACCTAGGTTCTTCCTTGTTTCATAGAGTCTCTTATCTACTTCGATGTAAAAAACAACAATGTCTCCACTCTTTCACATGTTTATATGATACTATATATAGTCACTTCCAAACCTGCATACATACTTGGATACCAAGATACACAAGTTCATTCTACTAAATAAAGTTCATGTGTTATTCTACCTCCTATGCATTTCATTATTTATGTAACCTACTCCTTTCATTATGGTGTTATCTTTTGTGATTATTTATATGTCATATGTTGTATCTATAGTGCTCCAGTCACAATATTATGACCACCAAAAGAATTATCCCAAAAGTAATTGAAAGATAAAGTATATTGCTTGTTGATGGGTGGTAACCTGAGGGGTGGAAGAATCACCTAGCAGGGTCGATCCTATCATGGGGGGAGCCCAAGGGGTGAAAGGAAAAGCCTGGCCAGGGACGATCCCTATATAGATTTACCACTGATCAGGTGGTCATTTATATTATATGCTATGCACAGATTATACAGTAAAGGTAAAGTACTAAAACTAACCTAAAGTACATGATCCCACAATATGACTAAGGGTGGTCTCCTATCCTATGCCAATGCATAGTTTTATTTGAGTTATTACTTGATATATAGTATATCTTGCCTTGCATATTTAGTACGTTATACCATACTGATATCTCTTATGGGGGATATGCATTTCATGCTGCAGGTACAGGTGCTAGTAGATCTCCCAAGTAGGAGTACATGATTTCCAGCTGCTGTTACCAAGCTCATGGTTGCTACAGAGCTTTGCATTTCTAGAACTTACATTTTTGTGTTATACAGTAAGTCGAGGCAGGGCCTCTGCCAACACTTATCAGATACTTTTCCTTATCTAGAGGCTTTGTAGACTATGTAAATTAAAGTGTGGTCATGTCTAATACTTTAGACACTGTGGCCCCAACGACCTAGCCATATACATTTTCTTTTGGCTTGTTATTATTGTTTACTTTCTTAAAGGCATGCTTAATGTAGAAATCTCTTATAATATGTCTACAAAGCACATAGATACAGATTGGTTCTCCCGAGCATTATTGGGAATGGGTGCTAGTCCGGCCTAACGGGACTTTGGGCATGATATTAAGATAGATCCTAAGAAAATGGAGGTGATTAGAAATTGGCCTAGACCTTTGACTCCAATCGAACATGAGAAGTTTCTTGGGTTTGACGGGTTATTACCAGAGGTTTGTATTCTCCTCTATTGCTTCTATTATGACTAAGTTGACATAAAATAAGGCAAAATTTGTGTGGACCGATGAGTGCAAAAAGAGTTTCCAAACTTTGACAGATAAGCTTGTCTCTGCTCCTATATTGGTTTATCAGAAGGGTTGGAATGATTTGTTGTATATTGTCATGCCTCAAGAATTAGTTTGGAGTATGTTTTGATGCAAAGTGGTAAGGTGATAGCATATGTCTCTAGACTACTTAAGGTGCATGAGAAGAATTATCCACCGATGATCTTGAATTGACGGTCGTGGTATTTGCTTTTAAAATTTAGTGTCACTGTATGTATGGGGTTCATGTTGATGTGTTTATGAACAATAAGAGTCTTCAATATGTATTCACCTAAAAAGATCCTAACTTGAGTCAAAGAAGGTGGTTAGAGCTCCTTAAAGCTAATGATATGAGTCTACATTATCACCCAAACATAGCTAATGTTGTGTCCGATGCTTTAAGTAGGGCATCTATGGGTAGGCTAGCTCATGTCGATGACGATGGCAAAGAGGTGGCCAGAGAGCTTCATCGGTTGGCTAAATTTAGGGTTAGGTTGGATGAAGTTGATAATGGTGATGTAGTGTTTGGTGGTGGTTTGAAGTCTTCTGTGATTGAGGGTGTAAAGGAAAAACAAGATTTTGACCCCACCTTATAACAATCAAAGACCTTAGTGAGAGATGGTAAAGTGGAGGTTTTCTCCCAAGGGGGAGATGGCGCCTTTAGTACCAAGGCAGGTTGTGTGTGCCAAATGTGGATGAGTTGAAAGAATAGATCTTGAAGAAGACCCATAATTCATCCTATTCCATGAACCCCGGTTCTACAAAGATGTATAGATATTTGAGGGAAGTGTTTTTGTAGGGTGGTACAAAGAGAGATATTGCCAAGTTCATATCTGAATGTCACAATTGCCAACAAGTGAAGACCGAACATCAAAGGCCAGGTGGCCTAGACCAAGATATAGAGATTCTAACTTCGAATTGGGAAGAGATAAATATGGATATTTTGGTTGGGCCACCTAAGAATAGAAAACATTTTGACTCTATATTAGTTGTTATGGATAGAATGACAAAGTCAGCTTAATTTCTACTAGTCAAAAGTACTTAAGTATCAAAGATTATACAAAATTGTACATTCATGAGTTAGTTAGATGCAAGGGGTAACCTTGTCAATCATTTAGCATGGTGGTGCTCAATTCACTTCTCACTTTTGAAGGTCCTTCCAAAGAGGTCTTGGTACCAAGGTTAAGCTTAGCAAGACCTTTCACCCTCAAATGGATGGTCAAGATGAGAGGACTATCTAAACTCTTGAGGATATGCATAGAGCTTGTGTTTTGGAGTTTAAGGATAGTTGGGATGAACATCTTCAACTCATTGAGTTTGCTTACAACAATAGCTACCACTTAAGCATTGGTATGACTCTTTTTGAGGCTCTTTATGGTAGTTGTAGATCCCCGGTTGGGTGGTTTAAAGTGGGGGAAATGGCTTTTCTAGTCCCGAATTTGGTCACGAAAGCCTTGTAAAAGGTTTTACCACATAAGCCTAGGGCCTGGCATGACACGGAAATTGTGAACCCGAAGGGGCCCCAAACAAGAGTCCTAGCATATCATACACACATCCTTGGTCACGGAAGAAAAATAAACAACAAGAAGAGATATAAATAAGGATAAAAGGACTAAGAAAAGTCTTTGATAACCATACAACATTCAATAGTCAATATCATAACATGATTACATCAATTATTCCAACAACACCTCTAGCATAAGTTAGGCGGGGGAAAGACGCTTTCCGAGCTCACCCTTATAGTATCAAAGTTCAACATGAAGAGATAACAAAAGTAAGAGTGCAAAACTAGTTTCCCCAAACTTGAGGACTCACCAAAAGCTTATCTTCAAGATGTAAAAACTAGCAATATGGAGGATGATCATGAGGAGCTCCGATTTCTACATGGTAACATCATGTAGGCATAGAGTATACATTAGTATGTTTCAATATACTAAGTATGCAGGACGCAATGCAAGAAATAATAGAAAAAATAATCAAAATGCATAAGCATAAGCAAGCAATAGTATAATATCAATACAACTTGCATGATCAATGCTTAAAGTAAAACATGCTTGCATAGAATATATAGCATGTGTAGGAACGGGCCATCATCATAGACCAAGCTTACTATTACTTAGAATCCAAGGCATGTCACCCCCTTGGAAGGTGATTGAGGTACCTGCCCCTCAATGTGGTAGTACAGGCATGTCACCCCCCTCTCCCTGACAAGATGGTCAAGGTATATACCCCTCAAGGTGGTAGTGAGAGCATGTAACCCCTTACAAGGTGGTCAAGGTACATACCCCTCAATGTGGTAGTATGGGCATCACCACCCCTCCCCCGACAAATTGCTCAAGGTATGTTAGCCCCTCACAAGGTGGTTAGGCATGTCAACACCCAACAAGGTGTGGTCAACTTGCAACACTATATATACTTCTGATGAATTCAACACATATATATATTTCCCTAATCATATTAAAGTACTTGACTCATAATCCATGCAATAGATCATTAATAACTCAAGAATTCATGTCGAGATATTTTATCAAACACTTGGCGGATATGTAATGCTTGTTAAAAATCATGGAATTCAAGTTTGAATTCATGTGTGGAAACTCAAGGTAAATCAACCCACTAACACATTGTAAAATACTCATGCAATATGGCTTGAAATCCCTCATCAAATCTCATAGAAGATCAAAGATTCATAGCTCAAAACATGCTTAAATAACAAACATTTCATGAAACCTCAACATAGATTATAATCAAATTCATAATAAGAGATACCTAAAAATAATCCAACTTGAAAACATAAAATTTACATAAAAAAGGAAGTTTGGGCACCGTGGGTGAAAGGACCCAATGTTTCAAACCCATATACCTCCAATTTGGGGATTTCCTTGATGATGATTTGAATGAGAACTTTAACCTTGAATGAAGTTCTTGAGATTCGGAAATGAGTTTGGGACACTTGAATTTTGATGGAATATTTTGATAAGTGTTAGATAGGGTCTTGGGAGTGTCTTGAGTGATATAGAGTTAAAAAATAACTAAGCATAAGTGTTTTATGCTAGGAGGGCATGAGCCCAAGACCCTAAATCCGTAGGCCAAAATAGAAAACTAAAAATTGATTTTCTCGAAAAATTATTTTTTATAACGGTTGATTTAAAATTGGAGTTATACCTCTTTCCTACTTCATTTTTCCCTCTGATCATGAATATGATATCGGATTTTCGATATCACGCATGGATTTTGAGAAATATAGAAATACGATTATGGGCATTTCGAGACACATTTTCTGGCATTTTTAGGGCGTTTCAATATCTTCCCTTGGGGAACATTCATCCCTCAAATGTCAAAGAAGCATACATAAGAGAAGTAATCATGATGATTTCAGCCCAACATATGAATGCAACAAATACATTTAAATATCATTTCAAATATCTCAACATAAGTGTCAAAAATCACCATAAACTTGTCAATATAAACATGAATGCATGCAAATGACATAAGGGATGAAACTTAAGACTTGAAATCATGTAGGGGACTTAAATTAGTATCTTAGGCTTGAGTAGAGTTGAAGAGATATGAATATTGCTTTTGCCTGTCTGCCTCGGCTTCCCATGTGGCACTTTCAACTTTGTTTTTTCAAAGAACCTTGATGGGAGCTACATTCTTGTTTCTCAACTTCTTCACTTTACTATTCACAATCTCTACTAGGATGTCGTCATAAGTCAAATTGCCTTCTATCATAGCCACAACAGCAAAAGATACAATAGAACTTGGGTCACCCACACATTTTCTCAACATAGATACATGGAAGACCAGATGAACCATATTCATATCAATGGGCAACTACAGTTCATAGGCCACCTTACCAATCCTTCTCAACACTCTACAAGGACCCACAAACCTTGGGCTTAATTCACCTTCTTGCCAAATCGGACCACACCCTTCATGGGTGAGACCTTCAAATAGACCCAATCACCAACTATAAATTCAAGTACCTTCTCCTCACATTAGAATAGAACTTTGGTCGACTTTGGGCTATTTTCAATCTCTCCCTTATCAACCTCACCATCTCCATGGACTCCATAACTAAATCTAGGCCTAATGAAGCCATCTACCTTACCTTAAACCCGATCGGGGACCTACAATGTCTACCATAAAGAGCCTTGAAAGGGGCCATCCCAATGCTTGAATGATAACCATTGTTGCAAGAAAATGCAATGAGCGAAAGATGTTCATCCTAACTACCCGTAAACTCCAAAACACAAGCTCTAAGAATATCCTCAAGAGTTTGGATAGTTCTTTTGGCTTGGCTATCTGTTTAAGGGTAAAAGGCCATGCTAAATTTAACCTTGATACCAAGACCTCTTTAGAAGGCCCTCCAAAAGTGAGACGTGAATTGAGCACCATGATCCGATATGAGAGACTAAGGCACCCAGTACATTCTAACCAACTCATGAATATACAATTTGGCATAATCTTTGGCACCATAAGTAGTTTTGACCACTAGAAAGTGAACCATCTTTGTCATTCTATCCATAACAACCCAAATAGAGTCGAAGTGCTTTCTAATCTTACGAAACCCAATCACAAAATCCATATAGATTTTCTACCACTTCCAAGTAGGACTCTCTATATCTTGGGCTAGGACACCCGACTTTTGATGTTCGGCTTTCACTTATTGCCAATTATGACAACTAGATACAAACTTAGCAATATCTCTCTTCATGCCACCCTACCAAAGCACTTCCCTCAAATCTCTGTACACCTTTGTAGAACCATGGTGAATAGAATAGTTATGAGCCTTGTCTTAAATCTTCTTTATCAAGTCATCAACTTTAAGCACACAACCTGCCGTCATACCTAAGTGCACCATCTCCCCTTTGGGAGAAAACTTCCACCTTACCATCCCTCACCAAGACCTTCAACTCTAACTTGGCGGGGTCAAAATCTTATTTTGCCTTTATCTCCTCAATCAAATAAGACTTAGAACCATCAATAAACACTACACAACCATTATCAACTTCTTCCAACCTAATCCCCTATCTAGCCATCTGATGGACCTCTCTAACAACCTCTACCATCATCAACATGAACTAGGCTACCCATAGACACCCTGTATCGTATCAGCCATAACATCATCTTCACTGGGATAATAATGCACACTCATCTAATCACCTTCTTTGTCTCAAGTTGAGATCATTTTGGTTAAGCACATATTGGAGACTTTCATGATTGGTACACACATAAACATGAACCCCATAGAAGTAGTGATGCCAAATTTCGAAAGCAAATACCACGACAGTAAATTCAAGACATCATGGGTACGATAATTCATTCCATGCACCTTACGTTGTCTAGAGGAATATACTATCACTGTCATGACCGAAGCCTAGGGCCTAGGCATGAGACGACACAAGGGGAACCCGAAGGGACCTTAAGCAATCCTTATAAAGCATTGTTACACGTCCTTGGTCGCGTCACACTCCAATAAGAAGGAGATTGCTATAGGTAATTAACACAATTGAGGTTAGGATCGACTCCGCAGGGAATACAGGACTTGACTATAGGATTTTACTACTAATCATTCCTAGTATCTATAAATACAATCTCTAAAAATAGGGTGGGGGGATTGTGATTCAAAAATAATATAAAATAAATGCTAACTAGATTATGGGAAAATGCTTGATTTTAGGAACAACTTGGGAATTATGTTCCCAATGGTTCATTGACTCAATTACCTTAGATAACATAACTATGATTAGTGAATTGCATGCAGGATGGTTACTTAGGTCCTTTCCAGCCCTCTTGTGAAGGTGAAGGTTGAGTTTCACACTGGCACTTGGTCGGCAACCATGGTGTGCCAACTAACTATTACATATTGTCCCAGTCAACCTTCCCTTGGTCAGGTTTGGTCAATTAGACAAGAAAATATCAACTGAATCATGTCATCTACTTCCCTTTTCCTATTAGTCATTACCTTGGTCGGGATCGTGATAGTAGGCAGGATTTGGTATTGGCCACCACTAAACAACATTAATCATGAAGGGAAACAAATAATACATGCAAAATCCCTATCATAAATGTGCACAAAACTTAGGTCATCTCAAGTCAACTCCCATGGTTCCCACAACCCCAAGTTGTGGGTGCTTAACTACTCTTGTATAAAGCAAAACATACAAAAAATACAAATAAGAGACATTGTTGACAGTTTCACCAATAACAATGAAGGAAATAAACACCACAAGTTGCAAACCCACAAGCTTGATTGATCTACAATGTATACAAAGCAAGGTATGCAATTTCCCAAAATGAGTCTTTCAAGGAAGAACAAATAATCTACACTAAAACCTAAGAAAAGGTTAAAAAGTATCCTTCAGTAATATCTCTGGTCGAACCCTCCCAAAATAACCTAACTTAAACTATTTATAGTGTATCCAAAACAACCATAAAATTTATGCAAAAAAGATAGCTAGCATTTGTTAAATTTCGTAGTTACGACTCGAAAGATGACCTACGAGTCATAGTCGGGGTCTCATATCATGATCTTGGCATCTTGGACTGAACTGGTATATCCTATAGGTATGAGTCATTGCTTGGGCTATGAGAAGTATGTTGATCTCGTAGTCTTGGTCTTCAGTTTTTTGTCTAATATTTTAGCTCTCTGATTCTTGCTACAAGTCCACCTGTATGAGTCATAGAGTGTCTTATGACTCATGGACTAGGCTCGTTTGAGCGACATTCACTTGGAATATTTCTAATTTTTGTCTATAATTCTTGCTATGACACAACCTATGACTCATGTGTGAACTACTACTTGTAGGTAGGCTTATATGGCCTACACTTTAGAAAAATCTGCAATTTTTTTTTTAAAATCATGCCAACTTAACTTTTCTACAAGATTAACACAAAAATACATCAAAACACAAAAAAGTTTCTTTAAGAACTAACAAAATCCTTTGTTTCAGGCACCAAATGTGTTGTATTTTGACAGCACATCAACACCCTCAACTTAGATTTATTACTTGTCCTCAAGCGACAACTCAATCTACATAGACAAAGGGAAATACATAGCAACTAGACTAATGGAATACAATTAACTTCTCTAATTCAGGTACCCAACTACCATTTTCAAAATAGCATTGTAAAACTATTTAGCAAATAGGAACATAATGAGATACCTAGCAATTCAACAATGATAAGAGAAGGAGCATCAACCTTCCACAATGCCTAGCATACTCATATGCTAATCAAGCAGTGCAAATGCCCTCACTAGAAAGAAGTGCCTTATACTCACTCAAGCACATTCAGAAATCAGGGACTGGGGAAGCATTCTCACTCTCATAATTCAAATTCATGCACAAAGACTAACACCATAAGCTTGCCCCCGTATTCATTTTTTGGTTTAGTTCAAAAGTGGATTAGGATCACTTTAGGACTTATTGGCTTGTAACATGGGATCAGGTGCTTTGGTATGGTATTTTGGGCAAATTGTGACTAAAAGCTATCCTTGAACCATATTTATCAACACTTTTTGCTTTCATACTCCAATACTTTCACCAACTCCTCCCTTATTTCCCCCTTTTAAAGCTTTTTTCTTGAGTTTATTCTTTCACTTTTCAGTTATGCCTTCATTATTTTTGCTAATCTTTTCAACTCAAGACACTCCTTTCTTTCTTTTTCTTCACTCGGTTCATGATTATTCATTTTATTTCTTTTCACCTCAACTAACTACCTCATTTTTGTTACTTTACCACAATAAGGGCCACCCTCAACTTAGGCTTTTAGCCTAAAGTGAAGTACACAATATCTATTCCTCAAACCAGGGCAAACAATGCAGCTACCCTCAACTTATGCTTTTAGCCTCAATCAAGGTTCACATGTTCAAGGATAGATCAGGGCCAATATTAGGGTATTTCATCAAAGGAGGTGAGATTAGCAAGGTGTCAAGAAAAAAATATGACTACATGAGAAGCTCAAACATTTGGAACAAGGGATTCACTAGTTCATTTGGTAGGTCATTTAAGCAAAAGAGGGTTACTATCATAATAAAGGCCTAAGATCACTTCAAAATCAACCAATTCACCAAACCAATCTTAGAGTACTAGGGCAAGTTCTGAGTCCATACAATGATACATGAATACATCAAAATTAGCTCATAACACACATGGCATTTGCTTTCACAATGAAGTATAGACTCACAGGTCATGCTTTCAGTCTTAACTTACCTTCACAATATCAGAACAAACATTGCCATATACACTAAAAATGTATGAATGAATCAATAATCAGAACCTTTAAAATTTTAAAGGTACCCAATTTTGCATCCAAACTTTAAAAAAAAATTAATATCTATATATATATGCCATAAGATAACATTACTATGCATTTTGAACTTATCTATACTTCTTAAAACATGCCGGTTCAATAGAAAATTAAACATCCACAATGAAAACGAAATATGGCAAGAAAACTTTGGGACCAAAAATAGACTTGAGGCTACTGAGACTTAACCATAATCCATAACTCCTGCCACTCTACCAAAAGATAATACTTTGTCCTCAAAGTAAAGACAAAACAAGAATAAAACATTATAACATAGATACATAAACATATATTCATTAAAAACAAAAAATAAACATTCAAAGTAAAAGTAAAAATAAAATCCGATATGAATATAACTAAAACACAACCAAAAATCACATAAAATCAAGATTGACTAATAAGTATCCAAAATGTAAAGATAAAACTGGGGTTAAAAGAAGTCAAACATATTGGTGCTCATGCAACAGTCTCAGTTTGATTGGTGGGGTCCTAAGGCTCGCTCTCCTCCTTTGCTGCAGTGCTGAAAGTACCCTATCCAGACGGGGTATTCTGTGCTCTCGCTCTGCATATCCACAAACATAATCAACTCCTGCACAACCTCTGTAGGTATGGCATCATCTTCTCAAGTCTTGGCCTCTTCGGGGTCAACTCTAGATCAGCATGCTCTAGAGGCCTCTTTCCCCCAGGTGTCTGGGCGGTCGGTGAGACAATCAAAAGCCTTGTCACCTCCCTGTGCTACCTCTGGTACTAGAATGTGGTTGCCAACACCTACAATAAATCAACCTTGAAGTAGGCCAACTCCTCAGTAAATGCACTTACATCGGTAGGCCTAGCTCCCTTGAGCCTCATCTGAACTATTGCCTCAAATGCATTGATACTGCCTATCACTCTATTGTTCTTTTAGCAACTAATCCTCTGGTAAATACCTCCATCCTCTCCTTATTGGATTGGAAATGGCTATCTCCTCCATTCGATACACCAGGTGATTATGCTTATGGTAAGGGCAAGCTAGTCTCATGATCATGATGTACATCTATTTCTTCATTTCACTGCTCATCCTCAGATGTGTCAACCCTTGATTGGTATCGTGGGGGTAGGGTAACCACCCATCGCCCTCTTGGAGATATTTTCTCTACAAAACCATTACAAACCAACTTTCGAGTACCATACTATTTGGCATCAATACACAAGATAATCACACAAATAATAATAGGACATCTTAAAAAAATGAACAAACAAGGTTCAGGGTTTCAGATTCAGGGTGTAGGTACAACTTGTAGGGTGACCTATGAGTCATAGTATTCACTCGTATATTGTTCAAGAGATTCTTTAAAGATTCAGATCAGGTCACAAAACCACCATCACAACTCATAATAGTAGCTATGAGTTGTAGGTGAAAGTTGCATGAACAAAGTTCAGGCACCTTGGACAACTGCTCCATTCTACAAAAGGCCACAATGACTCGTAGTGAATCTTTGTAGAAGAAAATAGAGAGTATGTCAGGTGTCTTAAGTCTTTCCACAAAGATCAACAATCAGCTCAAAGAGGCATTAACGGTGATACTCACAAGAGCATAGTGTTACGGCCCTAGAGGCGTAACCACGAAGAGTACGTACCGCTGGCATCAAACTGCCATGGAGAGGGAAGGTGACTCTAGCAATAAGGCATTCTGCCCTAGTTGCATATTGGCTTAGCTGAGTTCAGGCATGCCGACCCGATTAAGTTTAGGGAGCTTACCGCTTGTCTTGGACATAACTCTGAAGGGAGCTGAAGCATTCGACGGGCACAACTTGTTGGGAGCTATTGTCACTTCCCTGATGAGCCCATGACAGGGCGAAACCATCTGGTACAATGTATGTGCGGGCTAGTCCAAGATGGTATGGGATGGCTTGAGTGTCGAAATGGCGCTGCGGATAAACGCCGAGCTCCAGGTCCATTTCACTTGGTATCAGAGCCGGGTTAGGCCTCAGTTATAGTCCGAGGAGCACGCGTCTGAAGATGGTCAATGCACCTCCAACGCCAGTATGCGGAGTTGCACACGGGATCTATGTCACCTTGGGAAATTGGCAAGGTAAGGCATGCTTCGTTGTCGCTACATTCGATATCTTTGACATCATACTTGGGCAAGAGGTCTACCACCAATGTCCATCCATGATATCCCCTTACTTCCAAAAGATGATCGTAATGTAGAAGGAAAGGTCATGCATGGTACCGTTGGTAGAGATGCCTAAGACCGGAGGAGTTACCCACTTATCGGCCATACAGTTAGAGAAGGGCCTTAAAAGAGAGGAGACGACATACTTGGCAACCATCACAAGTTCGAGTGAAAATGATAGTGCCCCGAGACCCTTGCCACCTTGCATCGAAAAGGTACTTGAAGAAAATAGAGATGTCATACCAGAGGAGCTGCCCAGACAGTTACCACCAAGATGGGAGGTCGACCACAAGATCGAGTTGGAACCAGGCACTCGACCACCCGTATATCCACCTTATCGCATGGCACCACCCGAGTTAGAGGAGCTTAAGAAGTAGTTGAGAGAGATCTTAGAAGCCGGACATATTCATCCATCCAAAGCACCTTATAGAGCCCCAATGTTGTTCCAAAAGAAGGATGGAGTTTGCGCCCTTGCATAGATTATTGGGCACTTAACAAAATCACCGTGAAGAACAAGTACCCGATCCCGCTCATAGCTGACCTGTTCGATAGACTTGGTCCAGTAAATTACTTCACCAAGATGGACTTGAGGAAAGGCTACTGTCAAGTGTGCATCGCAGAAGGGGATGAGCCGAAAACAACTTGTGTCACTAGGTATGGATCTTTCGAGTGGTTGGTCATGTCCTTCAGCCTGACTAATGCACCCGCTACGTTCTAGACCTTGATGAACAAGACCTTCCACCCCTACCTGGATGACTTCGTGGTAGTATATTTGGACGACAGAGTCATATACAGTCGCACCTTGGAGGAGCACGAGGAGCATTTACGCAAAGTATTCCAAGTATTATAGAAGAATCAACTATATTAATTCTGCCCAAAAATGGCACAAACACCTGTCCAAAATGCCCAAGAATGCGCTGGAACTCTCTAGAGATGTACAAAATATTAAAGACAAGTCTAGAGTGTGCTGGAAGCTTCTAGGGCCATGTAGAAACGCCTAGGCCAAGGCTTGTACATAAATATCTTAGATATTTTCTTAGGAAGCTTCTAGGCTAGCATTTAGGACCGTTGGATTAAATCAATCCTAGCCATTAATTTAGGGAGAGGGCAAGTATAAATACCCCTCTAAGGCTTGCCATTTGATCCATCCAGAAATCACAAACAAAGCGATCTTGTAAAGCATTGTAAAAGCATTCTCTCTTAGCAATCAAAACTTTCTTTCTTCCAAACTTCTCTTGTCTTTGATAATCTAGTGTTCCCTTTGAAATCTTGGGCAAATAGGCTTACTAGAGTTTGCAAGAGTTGAGAAAACCGTCTAGTGCTGTACGGAAGTTCTTAGCATAAGTCTAAGTCCGTAACAATAGGCAGTGTAGCATTGAGCATAAGTATAATTCATTACCTAGCATGTCAAAACAAAGTATAGATTCCTCCTTAATAGTTCAAACTTTACCTAAAATTTATCACATCAACGTGTATGGGTAACTACACTACACTACCCCCAACCCAACAATTTCAACCCACACAAGGTTCATTATGATCCATAAAATAAGCAACACATGTATAAGGTCATAATGTTAGATAACAAGTTCCTCAATCATGAACAACATTCCAAACTTTACCTTTTTCAAAGATATAACTAATTATATAGCATATGCTCCTTACTTTCTCAAGTACTTTTGCGTGGGTATACTAATCATTATCTCAAGCTTCCATTCCATCTTCGATAGAGCAAGGAATTTTTATGTCAGATTTACATAAAATTTAACTGCAAGAACTTAGCAGGTTGACGAATGAATAAACACTAGAAGAAAAATTGGATAAGTCTACTAGTGTTCACTTGGCTTGCTGGGGGATCTTAGTGGGTGAAAGATTTAAGCATCTATTAACTAATGAAAAGGAGTGGTGGGGGAAGCTTATAAACTAAAAAGGAATACTTTTTCAAGAAAGATGAAGAGGTAAAAGACGTTTGAATCTTCATATTTCAAATGGCTCATCCCTTGAACCTTTGCAGATACGAGTCATAAGTTGTCATACAACTCGTAGTCGAGGTTTCACTGTAGACCCAACACTTAGAAAAATTTCAATTTTATACTTGAGCACTACGAACTCCTCATACGACTTGTAGGGGATCCTATGAATTGTAAGGTTGGCTCATAGTGTATGTGCCAACTTTAGTTGCTCACTGTTTCCCCCTACGAGGCATGAGTATGAGTCATACTAAAGACGAAAACTCATAGGCCTGCTCATAGGAGCTGCTCCTAGTCCAGTGTTTCTAGATCTTTAGC
Source organism: Solanum sejunctum (assembly GCA_025642045.1). Lineage (NCBI taxonomy): Eukaryota > Viridiplantae > Streptophyta > Magnoliopsida > Solanales > Solanaceae > Solanum > Solanum sejunctum. The sequence goes on along the minus strand of JAOTQJ010023746.1, from coordinate 45,781 downwards.
TCTTCCATTTTCTTACCTGCAAATCAAGTCTCAAAGCACAGAAATCCTTAAAATTATTAAAATTTCATCAGTTTCTCTAAATTTAAAATAAACCACTACTACTACTCTAAGTCACAAATAAACTAATAATTAGCAAAATACCTTGGTTACCTCCCAAGAATCGCCTTATTTAACGTTGTGGCTCGACTTTGTCATCTTTCTCTGTCAACTATCATCGAGGGTCCATACCTCGGTCTTGCACTCATTTGGGTGTTTCATGGATTGGTGGATATCAAACATAAATTCTGCATCATTAACCCTAAACCGCAGCTGACTTGAATCCATATCCATTACTTCTCTCCTAGTGGTCAGAAAAGATCTCCCCAAACCTCAAAATCAACTTCGCAGTTGAGGATCACAAAATCTATTAGAAAGATGAACTTAACAACTTTAACAAGCATATGCAAAAGGACTCCCTTTAGCTTTTTAATGGTTTGATCTGCCATGAGCAATCTCATTTGTGTTATGGTAGGACTACTAAGGCTAAGCTTTTTGAACATGAAAAGAGGCATTAATGCTCTTGCCAACCTCATTCGTATAAACGCTTGCAAATTCAACATCCCTGATAGTGTAGGGTATGGTGAATGCCCCAGGGTCTTCCCACTTTTGAGTAAGACATTTGGTCATAATTACACTACATTGTTGGTGTACATGCGAGAACTCTTAGCTCAAACAGCATTTATTGGTGACTAAATCATTGATATATTTAGCATATCGTGGCATTTTCTCCAATGCTTCTAGGAGAAGGATATTCATGGAGAGTTGCTTCAATATTGAGAGGAAGTATTTGAATTTACCCTCCTTTTCCATATTTTTTTAGCCTTTGAGGGAATGGAGGAAGAGGTTTTGCGATGGATTTCACTTTGTCATGCTCCCTTATATTTTCTTGTTACATTCCAACACCCTTTGGATTTTTCCCCTCAACTTCAGCTTCACTATCAAGACCCTTCTCGATGACTTCATCCACCATAACCAGCATAGGGGGGTCTATTGTGCTCTTGCCACTCCTCATCAGCATTGTCATGAAATGCCCTTCATTTTTTGAATAATTGCACCATAGTGCTTTGTAGGTTGCCCTTTTGGCATTGGTTCAATTGTGAAGACACTTGCCCAAACTGTTTTTCAAGTTGCTTGATTGCCATTGAATAGAAATATCTGCTTTCATTCCCTTAAGAGTCTCATCTTGATGGTCTGCTCGCTTCAACAACTTTTCAAACATATCTTCGATCCTAGAATTGCTTTATCCAGCATCAGAATTATGTGGTAGCACATAAGGACTGCTTCTGTAGCCTTTTCTTCTCCCTAATTCTGTGTCTGGTACTCTTTCTCTTTCATTGTGTCCACCCTTATTATCTCTATATGCCCCTTCTTGGTTGAATTTTTGACCTTGATTCCCTAAACCTTGTCTCCAATAATCCGAGTTGGATCCTTAAGGGTCATTCCGGAAACTCTCTGCTTGGTTGCTTACATAACAGGCATCCTCATTAAAGAATTTATCATCAGATACAGGATAAATTGGGGGTTGGTGAGCTATTTCCTTCACACCTGCTTGGGTTATCTTCAAAACCAAATCCATGATCATACAGAGTTGAGCAAGTTGCTCCATAATGTCTTCGTTCACTTTCACTTGCTCACTATTTATGGTAACCGCGCAAGAACTCTTTGTATTACCACGCTTACTCTAACCCCATGCTCTGTTGGTCTTCACCACTTGCTCTATTCTTTCTGCCACTAACTCAAATGGTTGATCAAGGAAACTATCTCCCACGATCTTGTTGGCACATGCTTTCCTATTATCATCCAGTGCTCTGTAAAATATCTTAACTAAAGTATCATCAACAATCTTAAGATCAAGGACCATTCTCAAGCATTTGGTGAATGTCTCCCATGTAATGCTAAGAGAGTGTTAAGGCAATTGCTCAAAGTTATTAATTTGGTCCTTAAGCTTTATCTTCTTCGAGCTTAGGAAATATCTTTTTAGGAACACCATTTGCAGCTCAGCCCAACTCATGATGGTATTCGGAGGAAGTTCAGACAACCATATTGTTGCATAGCCAATCAGTGACAATGGGAACATCCTCAATCCAATAGCGTCAATAGAAATATTTTTTGTCCCCATGATACTTTTGCACATGAAGATGACATTTTGGAGATGAAGATAAGGATCCTCTAACGGTAACTTTGTGAATAGGCCATGGTTTTGGAGCATTTGGAGCAATCCACTTGATATTGCAAACTTAGCATCTACCGATAGAGAGGGCAGTACTATAGAGCTGGTAACATCCATTACCATAGGGTTTAGTCGAAATTGATTCTAGCCATATGCATTTGCAATGAAGTCTCTAAGGTGTGGCCAGTTAACCCTTGGTGGTGGATTCTCCTCTCTTCCTAAGTCTTTGTAGTTCACATGCATATCCTCCTCAACATCAACGTCTTTATTCACTCGAGCCTTCCTTCTTGGTTGCCAATAGATCTCCCAATTTAGGGGACCTCAAGTTTTGCCTTCGCTCCTTATGTTGGTCATACAACCTAGTATACTTTGCAAAAGAAATCAAACAACAAAAACAAAACAAAATTAAAGTACAAGAGACTCTAGAAATTAACACTAGAATTAACTGATAGTGAAATCAAATCAAACCTAGTTGTATTCCCCAACAACGATTCCATAATTTTTCATTGGTGGTCACACTCCACTAAGAAACCAATCACTATCAGTAATTAACCTAATCGAGGTTAGGGTCGAATCCACAGGGAATACAGGGCTTGACTATAGGATTTCACTACTAATCATTCGCAGTATCGATAACTGCAATCTCTAAAAAGGGGGCAGGTTTTTGATTCAACAAAAATAATAAAAAATAGATGCTAGCTAGATTATGGGAAAAATGATCAATTTTGGGAACAACTTGGGAATTGTGTTCCCCTTGGGTCGTTAACTCAATTACCCTAAATAACATAACTATGATTAGGGCATCGAATGCAAGATGGTAGCTTAGGTTCTTCTATCCCTCTTTCCGGGGTGAAGGTCGAATATCACTATGGGGATTGGTTGGCTACCATGGCATGCCAACTAACAGTTACCTATTATCCTAGTCAACCTCCCCTTGGTCAGGTTTGATCAATTTGATGGGAAAACATCAACCGAATTCTGTCATTTACTTCCCTTTTCATATTCGTCACTACCTTGGTTAGGATCGTGATAGTAGGTAGGGTTTGGTGTTGGAAACCACCAAATAACATTAATCATGAAGGGAAATAAATAATACATGCAAAACCCCAATCATAAATATGCACAAAACCTAGGTCATCTCAAATCAACTACCTATGGTTGCTAAAACCCCAAGTTGTGGGTGCATAGCAACTCATGGCTAAAGCAAAACACACAAAAATGCAAATAAGAGACATAGTTGAGAGTTTAACCAATAACCATGAAGGAAATAAACACTACAAGTTGCAAACCCACAAGCTTGAATGATCCAGAATGCATACAAAGCAAGTTTTGCCATTTCCAAAGTGAGTCTTTCAAGGGAGAACACATAATCTACTCTAAAACCTAAGAAAAGCTTCAAAAAATATCTTGAGTAATGTCTCTAGTCGACCTCGCCCAAATTAACCTAACTTGAACTATTTATAGTGTGTCCAAATGAACCCTAAATTTATGTAGAAAAGACAGCTAGCATCTGTCAAAATTTTATAGTTATGACTCGAAGGATGTTCTATGAGTCATTGTCGGGGTCTCATATCGGGATTTTTACATCTTGGACTGAACTAGTATGACCCATAGGTACAAGTCATTATTGGGCTATGACTCATATATTGATCTCGTAGTCTTGGTCTTCAGTTTTTAGTCTAGTATTTTGGCTCTCTGATTCTCGCTACAAGTCCACCAGTACAAGTCATAGAGTGTCTTATGACTCGTGGGATGTGCTCGTAGGAGTGACCTTCACTTGGTAGATTTTTAATTTTTTTTGTCTCTGATTCCTACTACGACACAACCTATGACTCATAGGTGGGCTCATAGGGCCTAAGCTTTAGCAAAATCTGCAACTTTTCTTCAAAATCATGCCAACCAAACTTTTCTGCAAGATTAACACCAAAACACATTAATACACTAAAAAGTCACTTTAAGAACTCATAAAATCCTTTGTTTCATACAATAAATGTGTTATATTATGATAGCACATCGGTCGTGGAAGCAATAAATAAAGCATCAAAGATAAAAGAATGGGAAAAATGGGGCTAAAGGAAAAGCTTCCATAATAGCATGGTCAATAGAAAAGAATTAAACTCATATTATAGATACTTAACACGCCGAAGAAACACCTCTAATACATAGATAAGAGCCGGGCAAAGACAAAGTAACCAGGCTCACCCTCATAGTCAAAATAAGCAATAAAAATGAATATCTCAATACAAAATAAAAGAAACATAGACTAGGTCCTCAAAGTGGAGGACTCACCAACTAGCTTGAATAGCACCAAACTAGCCACATGGAGGAGGGGGATCAACTTGGGCATCGGTTCGTACATGGTGACAACATATAGGCATAGAGTATGCATTAGTATATTTGAATATAGTAAGTATGTAGGATGCAATGCAACAATAGATAGGCATCCTGATCAAAATGCATAATATTAAGTAATAGGCATAGTATATAATATAACATGTATGATCAATGCTTAAATAAAATATGCTTAAGTAACTCTTGCTCATATAGGATATTATACGTGTAGAAGAGACCAAGAAAGTTGTTCAAGGTATAAACCCCTTGGTGGTTGTGTGGTACAAACCCCTCACATGGTTGATTGCAATCACAACTTACCGACACGGTGACGAAGTATAAACCCCTCACATGGTTAAGGAGAATAAACCACTAACGTGATTACTCAGGCTCTTGTCCCCCCACATCAAATATGGTCTAATGCAACACTTTAGATAGTGTATATCATAGACAAAAGCTTATTTCAACGTCATAACATCAGTCATATCATATCTCATGCTATGGGCCTTTAGTTCCTAAAAAATCACATCCAGACATTTTATTAGACACTTTGATAGGAATTAAATTATTCAAGAAAATCCATTGTAAAACCATCAATAAACACCTTGCAATACCATCCATACATATAGATCAAAACCCTTTCTCAAATCTTACAATAGAGCAATGATTTATAGCTCAAAAATAGCTACATAGTCATAACTTTACATAGCTTTAACATAGTGTGCAGTGAATTTCATAATAATCAAGACCCATCTGTAAATCAACTTTAAATCATGCAATTTATGTAAAAGGAGGCTTGGGTATCATAGGTGAAAGGAATCCATGAAAGAAACAAACATAGATTACCTTGGAGATGAACTTGGAGAACATTGGATATGAAGACTTGAAGCTTGATGAACCACCTTGAAGGAGAACCTTAGCTTGGGATAAGGGTTTGGGACTTGAGATTGGGGAGTGAAAATATGACTTTTAAGTGTTTGAGTGAGTATTAAAAAATATTTTGGATGAAATATGACTAAGTATAGGTAAAAATACTCTTGGGAACACGTAGGCCGAAGACTCTAAAGTCTTGGACAAAGACAACAAAATGGGGCAAAATTAACACTGCTACAAGAAAAAGGCATGTCGCGGAGCTCGTGGACCGCCTCTAGATGTTGAAATTTTGGAAAAACCAAATTTTGCTATGGTTTATCTAAAATCAGGGTTTCTCTCCCCCTAAATTTGAACAAATATATGAAGTGGAATATTCAAAATAACAAACGGATTTTGAGATATATAGAATTTAAAATTTTAGTCATTCCGAGGCACGTTTTCAGGCACTTTTTGGAGTCGTTTCAATATCTCCCGCTTCTGAACATTAGTCTCTGAATGTAAAAGAGACATACAAAAAAATTATCATAAACAAACCATCCCTAACTAAAGTGCAACATTTACATTTAAAACACAATTTTCAAAATCTCAATATAAATGTAAAATCATCATAAACTTGCCAACTTAAACATGAATGCATATGCATGACTTAGGGGTTGAAACATAAGACTTGAAATCATATAGGGGTCTTAGAATTAATACCTTAGGCTTGAGTGTAGTGAAAAAGATAAGAATACCATTTTTGCATGTCCACTTAGTCCTACCAAGTAGCACTTTTGATTTGTTTGTTACTCCAAAGGACCTTAAGGGATGCCACCTCCTTATTCCTCAATCTCTTCACTTGTCTATCTAGGATCTGAACTAGAACCTTCTCATAGGTCAAGTTATCCTCAACAACACCCACAACATTAAGAGGGACAACAACATTAGGGCCACCAATACATTTTATCAACGGTGAGACATGGAACACCGGGTGAACCAAATTCATTTCCCTAGGCACCTTCAATTCGTAGGCTACCTTGTCAACCCTCCTCAAGACCTCACAAGGACCAACATACCTTGGACTAAACTTCCCCTTATTATAAAAAAGGACCACACCTTTCATTCAAAAAACTTTCAAATAAACTCAATCACCCACTTTGAATTGAATTCTCTTCTTCTCACATTGACATAACATTTTCAATGACTTTGGGCTGTTCTCAACCTTTCCCTAATCACCTTAACCTTCTCAAGAGCCTCCATAACCAAATTCGGTCCCAAATAAGCCACCTATCCAACCACAAACCAACCAATCGATGATCTATATCTCGCATAAAGAGCCTCAAAAGGAGTCATATCGATACTAGAGTGATAGCTATTTTTGTAGGCAAACTCCATCAAAGGAAGATGGTCATCCTAACTACCCCTCAACTAAAATACATGAGAACTTAGCATGTCCTCAAGTGTTTGAATGGTTCTTTCGGCTTGGCCATCCATTTGAGAGTGCAAGGCTGTATTAAGATGAACTTTGGTACCAAGATCATTTTGAATAGACCTCCAAAAAGTGTGAAGTGACTTATGTACCACGATCCTATATGATGGATAAAGGAACCTCATATAACCTTGGTAACTCATAGAAGTACAACCTTGCGTACCCTTCAGCCCTATAGGTGGTCTTAACTGATAGAAAGTGAGTCGATTTCGTCATCCTACCAATGACCACCCAAATGGAATTAAAATCCTTTCTAGTCTTGGACAACCTAACTACAAAATCCATATTAATCACCTCCCATTTCCAATTAGAAATCTCTATATTTTGGGTTGGGCAACTTGGCTTTTGATGTTTGACTTTGACTTGTTGACAACTATGACACATGGGAATAAATTTGGCAATGTCCCTCTTCATGCCTCCCCACTAATACACATCCCTCAAGTCTCTATATATTTTGGTGGAACCAGGGTGGATAGAATAAGAAGAATTATGGGCATGATCAATAATCTTCTCTCTCAAACCATCAACACAAGGAACACACAACCTACCTTGGTACCTAATGAAACCATCTCCCCTTTGGAAGAAAACCTCTACTTTTCCCTCTTTAAACAAGGCCTTCAACTCAAGCAAGGAAGAATCGAGATCTTGTTTTGCTATCACCTTATCAACCAATGAAGACTTAGACTTATCAATAACAATCATACTATCATTATTAACTTCTTCCAACCTAACCCCCAGTCTAGCTAATCTTTGCACCTCCCTAGCCATTTCCCTATCACCACCATCGAGATGAGCTAGGCTACCTATGGAGACCTGACTCAAAGCATGCACCACCACATTTCCATTACCTAGATGATAATGCACACTTATGTAATAGTCTTTGAGAAGTTCTAGCCACCTTTATTGTCTCAAGTTGAGGTCTTTTTTAGTGAAGATATAAACACGCACCCCATACAAGTAATGATGCAGAATTTTTAATGCAAGCACAACGATGGCTAAATCTATATCATGGGTAGGGTAGTTCCTTTCATGTACCTTGAGTTGTCTAAACGCATAAGCTATGACCTTATCATTTTTCCTAAGCACACAACCCAAACTAACTCTAGATGCATTACAACGCACAACAAAAACCTCAAGCTCATCCGGTAGTGATAATATAGGAGTGGACACAAGCCTATCCTTCAATGTTTGAAAGCTTCTCTCATATTCATCAGTCCACACAAACTTTGCCTTGTTTTGAGTAAATTTGGTCATAGGGGAAGCAATAGATGAGAACCCATTAACAAACCTTCTATAGTAACCCTCAAAAGGCAAAAGAAGCTCCTAATATTTGACGGGGCTAATGGTATAGGCCAATTCCTAATCACATCGATTTTCTTAGGATCCACTTTTATACCATCCCCCAATACCACATGACCCAAGAATGTAACCTCCCATAACTAAAATTCACACTTGACATATTTAGCATACAATCTCTCCTCCCTCAACATTTGCAACGCAACCTTCAAATAACCCATATGCTCCTCCTTACTATGTGAGTAATCAAAATATCATCAATAAAGACCATAAAAAATGAATCAAGGTAAGGTTTGAATACCCTATTCATTAGGTCCATGAAGATGGCCAGTGCGTAGTCAACAAAAATGACATCACAACAAACTCATAATATGCAAATCTAGTTTGGAAGACCTTCTTGGCAATGTCACACTCGCTCACCCTCACTTGATGATACCCAGACCGAAGATCTATCATAGAGAAAAAGCTATCCCCTTGCAATTTGTCAAAGAAATCATCAATCCTTTGAAGAGGATATCTATTCTTTATAGTGACCTTATTGAGTTACCAGGAATCAATGCACATCCTAAGTGACCCATCCTTCTTTTTCACAAACAACACCGGAGCACCCAACGTGATTGGCTAGGTCTAATAAATCCCTTTTCCAACAAATCTTTCAATTCCTCCTTTAACTCCTTCAACTTACCGATGCTATACGATAAGGGAGAATGGAGATAGGTTGAGTATCGAGAAGGAAATTTATGCCAAAATCTATCTCCCTTTCGGGAGGGACACCGGGAAGGTCATTTGGGAAGACATCAAGAAACTTGTTTACAATGGAGTCCAACTCAATGGAAGGGACTTTTGACTCCACATCCTTAACCCTCACAAAATGGTACAAACATCCTCTAGAAATCAACTTATGGGCTTTAATGCATGAAATGAACCTACCCTTGACCACCACATCGTGACTCTCCCACTCAAGGATGGGTTCATTAGAAAATTGAAAATTGAAACTATTAGTTCTACAAGCAACAGAAGCATAGTAGGCATGCAACCAATCCATCCCAAGAATGGCGTCAAAGTCTACCATGTCTAATTCAACAAAAATACAAGGCATTAACATATGCAAAATGCAAATAGGACAACTTCTATACACTTTTCTAGCAAAAACAAAGGCACCAAGAGGAGTAGATACTTCATATGATTTAGGTAATAATTTGAGGACAACATGGAACTTTTTAGCAGCAAAAGGGGTAACAAAGGAAATAGTGGCATCTGCATCGATCAAAGCATACACATCAAAGTTAAAAGATTTTCAATATACCAGTAACAACATCGGGGACCACAACAATACCTTGCCTCTAATATAGAGCATAAAATCGATTGTGCCTTGGGGCACCACCTTGAGGACCACCGCTCTCTAATAGGACCGTATTAGCACCCCGGACCTTGCCATGATTTCTTGCACAATCTACCTTCTTGTGACCAAGCTACCCATATTCATAGAATACATTAGAGCCATTGAAATATTGTGCCATTGTGACCCTTCCCATATCTAGGACACACATCAATAGGAGCCATCCCACCAATACCTTGAGGCCTAGGGAAGTCATTGGCAATCCCCCTATTAGTAGCATGAGGAGACCCTTGCCCTTAACGAAATTTAGTGCCCTTTAGGAATTTACCCTCAAATCGGGCCTTCTTTGCCTCATAACCCCTTCTCTTTCTCAATTTCTCCTCCTCTATTTGCTCAGCATAGGTTATTAACTGAGACAAATCCATGTTTTTAATTAGCATGATGGACTGTTATTCTTCACTTACCAAGTTAGAGACTCTCATCATGAACTTATTCATCCTAGATCTAGGGTTGGTCACCAAATGGGGAGCATACTTTGAAAGTTGATTAAATTTAAAGGCATACTCCCTCACACTCATAGCACATTGTTTCAAGTTCATAAACTCTACCAACTTTGATTCCCTGAGCTCAAGAGGGAAAAATTGATTAAGAAAGGACAATTTGAACTCGTCCAAAAGCACCACATTATTGACCCCCTTCTCACCCTTCTATTGCTCGTACCAAATTTGAGCTATCCTTTTGAGTTGGTACGCCGCCAACTTCGTTTTTTCATTTGGATCAACAGCCATGATATTTAAGATTTTGTAGACCTCAATAGTGAACTCTTGTGGATCTTTATCCACCTTTGACCAATGGAAAACTGGAGGATTCATCCTTATGAAGTCTTTTACCCCAGCTCCTGGGGTAGTAGCATGAGGGGCTTGGGCCCCTAATTGGACTTGCTTGGCCATCACTTGGGCAAGCATAATAAAAGTATCTCAGAGCTCACCATTGGTAGGTTGCTCCTCAGGAGTTTAGGCCCATCTTCCTCTAGTGTTTGGCATGGTCGAGTATAGCAAAGAACAATCGTCAGGGGGAAAAACTTACAAAAACTCTATAGCACGACTTAGAAACATGAAGAAGAGAAACATTTCCTAAAATGCCTCAGAGCCTCCTATTCATAGTCATGGCCTACTTCACAACTATGAATAGGACTCTAATTGATGTGGTATGTTGGACTCCAAGTATCTATCAACATAGTGCTCTGATAACAAGTTTGTAACGACCCAAGCCTAGAGCCTAGATGTGACACAATGCAAGTGCAACCTAAAAGGTCCTCAAGCAAGCCTTATAAAGCATATTTACACATCCTTGGTTGCGGAAAAAACAAATCAAGCATCAAAGATAAAATAATGGGGAAAATAGGGCTAAGGGAAAAGCTTGCACAATATCATTGTCAAAAGAAAGGAGTTAAACTCATATCATAGATATTTAACATATCCAACAAACACCTCTAATATATAGATAAGAGCGAGGACCAAGACAAAGTAACCGGGCTCACTCTCATAGTCAATATAAGCAATAAAGATAAATATCTGAATACATAATAGAAGAAACATAGACTAGGTCCCCAAAGCGGAGGACTCACCAACTAGCTTGAATAGCATCAAACTGGCCATGTGGAGGAGGAGGATCAACTTGGGCACCGATTCCTAGATGGTGACATCATGTAGGAATAGAGAATGCGTTACTATATTTGAATGTACTAAGTATGTAGGATGCAATCCAACAACAGATAGACATCATAATCAAAATGCATAATATTAAGCAATAGGCATAATATACAATATGACATGTATGATCAATGCTTAAGTAAAACATGCTTAAGAAACTGATGCTCAAATAGGATATTATATGTGTAGAAGAACCCAAGCTAGATTTTCAAGGTATAAACTCCTTAGTGGTTGTGTGGTATAAATCCCTCATATGGCTGATTGTAATAACACCTTACCAACAAGGTGATGAAGTATAAACCCATCGTATGGTTGAGGAGTATAAACCCCCAATGTGATTGCCCAGGCTCTTATCCCCCCAGATTGAGTATGGTCTAATGCAACACTTTATATAGTGTATATCATATACATAAGCTCATTCCATTGTCAGAACATCATTCATATCATATCTTATGCTTTCAGCCTTTAATTCCTCAAGAAACCCTGTCTAGACATTTTATCAAACACTTTGAGGGTGTGTAATGATAGTATAAAACCATGATATATAGTAGTGAAATCATACAAGAAAATCCATTGTAAAACCATATATCAACACCTTGCAAAACCCTCCTGACATATAGTTCAAGAATCCTTCTCAAATATTACAATAGATCAAAGATTTATAGCTCAAAACATAGCAAAACAGTCATAACTTTACATAGCTTTAACATAGTGTGCAGTGAATTTCATAATAATCAAGACCCATTTGTAAATTAACTTTAAATCATTCAATTTATGTAAAAGGAGACTTGTGCATCATGGGTGAAAGGAGACCATGAAAGAAACCCACATACCTTTGCTTGGAGACGAACTTGGTGAAGATTGGAGATGGAGACTTGAAGCTTGAAGAAGAACCTTGAAGGAGAACTTTAGCTTGGGATGAGGGTTTGGGACTTGAGTTTGGGGAGTCAAAATATAACTAAGTGTGTGAGCGAGCATTGGAAAATGTTTTGGGTGATATGAGGGTGAAATATGATTAAGTGTGGGTAAAAACACGCTTGGGACACTTAGCCCCAAGACTTAAAAGTTTTGGACCGAGAAAAAAAAATTGGGCAAAATTAACACTGCTCCATGACAAAGGCACGTTGCGGAGCTATCACGGACTGCCTCTAGAGGTTGAAATTTTAGAAAATCAAATTTTCCTACAGTTGCTCTAAAATCGGTGTTAGACCCTTTCTCCCCTAATTTAGACCCACTAAATAAGAATATAAAGTCAAATTTTCAAAATAACAAATAAATTTTGAGATATATGGAATTTAAAATTCTTGACATTCCCATGCACGTTTTCAAGCACTTTTAGGGGTCGCTCGAATCACCTTACCATTTTGCATGAAAACACAATCCAAACCATTTCTTGAGGCATCATAACACACAATAAACCCTTCCAACCCCTCTGGTAGAGAAAAGATAGGAGCATAAACAAGTTTATCTTTCAAGGTTTGGAAACTCTTCTTACACAAATCAGTCACATAAATTTCACATTCTTTTGGGTCAAGTTAGTCATAGGAGAAGCAATAGCAGAGAAGTCATTTACAAACCTCCGGTAATGACTCGCCAAATCCACGAAACTTCTAATGTCTGATGGAGTCACAGGTCTAGGCCAATTTTTAATCACCTCCGTCGTTTTAGTATCTACCTTAATGCCATCAGCCGAGACCATATGACCTAGGAAAGAAACCTCTTTCAACTAAAAATCACATTTTTCATATTTGGCATACAACCTCTCCTTCCTTAAGATTTTGCAACACCACCCTCAACTGATCCACATGCTCCTCCTCTCTGTGGAAATAGATGAAGATACATCAATAAAAACCACCACAAAAAGTCAAGGTAGGTTTTGAAGACCTTATTCATAAGATCCATAAAGATAGTTGGTGCATTAGTCAACCCAAATGACACAATCACAAACTCATAATGCCCATACCTACCTTGGAAGGCCATCCTAGGAATGTCAAAATCCCTTACTTTCACTTGGTGATACCCGAACCGAATATTAATCTTAGAGAAGTGACCTCTTGAAGTTGGTCAAAAAGATCATCAATTCTTGGTAGAGGGTACTTATTCTTTATGTTGACCCAATTAGGTTGTCAATAATCAATGCACATTCTAAGAGTAGCATCTTTTTTCTTCACAAACAACATCGGTGCACCACAAAGTGATTGTCTAGGACTAATGAAACCCTTTTCCAACAAATCTCTCAATTGCTCTTTCAACTCGTTTAACTCCGTCGAGGCCACACGGTTAGGGGGAATAGAAATAGGTTGAGTATTGAGAAGGGGGTTTATGCCAAAATCTATTTCCTTTTTGGAAGGAACACTGGGATGCTCATCAGAAAGACATCAATGAACTCAATAACCACCAGAACTGACTCTATAGGAAGGACTTTCAACTCAACATCCCTAACCCTCAAAAGATGATAGAGACACCCCTTAGAAATAAACTTTTGGGCTTTAATGAAAGAAATGAATCTACCTTGACCACAACATCATGACTCTCCCACTCAAAGACTGGTTCATTTGGGAATTGGAGTTTTACCCATGGGTTTCACAATCAATAGATGCATAGTACGCATGCAACCTATCCATACCAAGAATGACATCCAAATCCACCATATCTAATTCAACTAAATTACAAGGCAAGATTTATGCAAAATAAAAATGGGACAATTTCTGTAGACTCTTCTAGCAACAATGGATGCACCAATGGGAGTAGACACTTCATAAGACTCACATAATAATTTGGGTTTAACATGGAGCTTTTTGCCAACAAAAGAGTAATAGAAGAAAGAGTGACACCCAGGTCTATCAATGCATGCACATCAAAATAAAAAACTTTTAACATATTGGTGATGATATTAGGCACCTCATCCACCCCTTTTCCTCCTTGAAGAGCATAAAACCTATTGTGCCTCAAGGCATCCCCTTATTGGCCCCCTCTTCCCTTAGGACCTGCATTTGCACCTTAGCCTTGTGGATGACTATCCCTTTCTTTTTTTGTGCATTATGTAATTAATCACCTTATGACCCACCTCACCACAACTAAAACAAGCATTTAAATTTCTCATGCATGGGCTATTATGGTTCCGACCACCTCTTAGGCATATAGTGTTAGGCACCACACTACCTCCACCTTGGAATCTTCGATTATCATTAGCAACCCTTCTATTAGGAACATTGGAGGACCCTTAGCCTTAGAACTTGTGGCCTTGAGGTAGCTGACTACCCCTAGGATTTTGGAATCCACCTTCAAGACAGGCCCTCTTAGCCTCACCCTTTCTCCTCTTTCTTAACGTTTCACCCTTTGATTGTTTGGAATAACCATGAGGTGGTACAAATTGATATCACCTATCAAAATGGCTACATGACACTCCTGATTAATCAATACGAACATACCCAACACAAAATTGCTCATTCTAGACCACAGCTCAACCACTAATTGTGGAGCATTCTTGGTAAGTTAGTTAAACTTGATGGCATACTCCTTCACACTCATAGACCCTTGCTTTAAATTAATAAATTCCATCATTTTTGCTCCTTTATATCAAGATGGAAGAACTGATTGAGAAATGTCGCCTTCAACTCTTTTCAAAGGATGCCATTATTATTTTCCTTCTCCACCTTCTATTAGGTGATTCAAATTTGGTCCATCCCTTTGCGTTGGTAGACTGCCAACTCTTCTTTCTCCTCTGATCTAACCCCCATAATGCACAAAACTTTATATATTTCATCAATAAATTCTTGATGATACTCATCCACTTTAGACCCGTGGAACTCCGGCGGGTTTGTTATAGTAAAATCTGTCACCCTTGAGGCTGGAGTAGGAACATGAGGGGATAGGTCCCCTTAGTTGATTTGATTATTCATTGAATGGGCTGACATGTTAATGGCTTCTCGCAACTCTTCATGGGCCACTCCCCTATATTGAGAAGCTTGGGGAGCGGGAGGGGTCGATTGTTCCTCAAGTGAACCAGCTCTTCTTCCACTTGGAATAGGCATGATCTAAAATAGAAAAGAACATTCCTTAGAGGAAAGACTTATCTTAGCTTCGATAGCACAACATAGACCATAAGAAAAAGAAATATTTCCTAAAATTCTTCACAACCTCTTGCTCATAGTCATAGTGCACGTCACAACCATGAAGAAGACTTTAATTGACACGATGTGTTAGATTTCAAGGACTATTAGCAACCTTATGCTCTGATACTTAGTTTTTCATTATCCAAGCCTAGAGTCTAGACGTAACACAGCTAATGGGAACTCGAAGGGGCCCTAAACAAGTCTCTTAGCATATCATACACACATCCGTGATCACGGAAGCAAAATAAATAACAACAAGAGATATAAATAATGATAAAGGGACTAAGGGTAGCCTTTAATAACCACAAAAAACATTCAAGAGTCAAGATCACAGTATGATGACATCAATTGTTCCAATAACACCTCTAGCATAGATTGGGTGGAGGCTAAGACACTATCCGAGCTCACCCTCATAGTATCAAAGTTCAACATAAAGAGATAAAATAAGTAAGAGTGCAAAACTATTATCCCCGAACTTGAGGACTTACCAAAAGCTTATCTTCAAGATGTCAAAACTAGTAACGTGAAGTATGACCATGAGGAGCTCCAGTTCCTACATGCTAATATCATATAGGCATGGAGTATGTGTTATTATGTTTGAATATATTAAGTATGTAGGATGCAATGCAGCAAGTGATGTGCAAATTAATCAAAATGCATAAGCATAAGGAAGAGATAGTACAGTATCAATATGGCAAGAATGATCAATGCTTGAAGTAAAACATGCTTGCATAGAACATATTACATGTGTACGAAGGGACCATTATCATAGACCAAGCGTACTATTACTTGGAATTCAAGGCATGTCACCCCCTTGAAAGGTGATTAAAGTACCTGCCCCTCAACGTGGTAGTATGGGCATGTCACCCCCAGACAAAATGGTCAAGGTACATACCCCTCAACATTGCAGTATGGGCATGTCACCCCTTGACAAGGTTATTAAGGTACATACCCTGGGCATGTCAACCCCCAATAATGTGGTTAATGTACACACCCCTCAATGTGGTAGTATGGGCATATCACAGAAGATTCGTCAATGAATACCCAAGGGCCCAAGGTGATGGTGGTGTGGTGCCTTACGCGATGTGTCCAAAGTATGGTAGGGGTCATAGAGTCCCATGATTGAGGGATACCATTGATTGTTTTGGTTATGAGGAAGTAGGCCATATGATGATTGATTGTCCATGAAATTGCAATAAGGGTAAGGATGTTCATCCTTAAGGCTGAAGTACTATTGCAGTTCCTTTGGGGTGAGGAGTACAACAAGGTGGTGCCCCAAGGCACAATCGGTTTTATTCTCTTCAAGGGAGGCAAGGGCTAGATGAGGTGCCCGATGTCATCACTCGTATTCTAAAAGTCTTCGATTTTTATATGTATGCATTGATGGACTCGGGTGCCACTCTTTCTTTAGTTATCCCTCTTATTGCCAAAAACTTTCATGTTGAGCTTGAATTATTGTGTGAATCTTATGAGGTGTCTAATCCCATTGGTGCAACTATTGTTGCTAAAGGTCTATAGAAATTATCCCGCTTGCATCTTGCACAAAATATTGCCTTGTGATCTTGTTGAGTTAGATATGGTTGATTTTGTTGTTATTCTTAAGATTGATTGGTTGCATGCTTACTATGCCTTTATTGAATGTAGAACCTGTATGGTCTAGTTTGAATTCCCAAATGAACCCATCCTTGAGTGGGAGGGTTATGCTGTGGTGGTTGACTGTAGGCTTATCTCTTGCATCAATCCCAAAAGTTGATCTTTAAGCGATGTCTCTATAATCATGTGAGGGTTAGGGATCTGGAGTGTAAAGTCCTTCCCATAGAGTTGGTTTCAGTGGTAAGTGAGTTCCTAGATGTCTTCCCTAGTGATTTTGCCGGTGTTTCTCCCAAAAAGGAAAAAGATTTTGGCATAGATATCCTTCCCGACACTTAACCTATTTCTAGTCCTCCTTATCTATAGCCCCAGCAAGGTTGAAGGGCTAATTAAAGTATTTGTCAGAGAAGGGTTTTATTAGTCCTAGCCAATCACCTTAGGGTGAAACGATTTTGTTTGCAAAGAAGAAGATGGGTCTCTTAGAATTTGTATTGACTACTGACAACTTAATATAGTCACCATCAAGATTAAGTATCCTCTACCAAGGATTGAGGATTTGTTTGACCAACTTCAAGGGTCTTGTCACTTCTCTAAGATTGAAATTCTATCTTGGTATCATCAAGTGAAGGTAAGGGAGTGTGACATTCCAAAACAACCTTTACAACTGGCTATGGGCATTGTGAATTTGTGGTTATGTCTTTTAGTCAATGATGGCATAAAGTGGTTAAATAGGCTATTCAATGCTATTAGGGAGACTAGCAAGATGCCTGAAGATTAGAGGAGGAGTACAATGGTTCCATTGTACAAAAATAAGGTAGATATTCAAAACAGCAACAACTATAGGGGTATCAAGTTGTTAAGCCACACTATGAAGGTATGAGAGAGAGTTGTGGAGAGGAGGGTGCGTAAAGTAGTATCTATCTCAGAGAACTAATTTAGATTCATATCGGAGCGGTCGATGACTGAAGAAATTCATCTGGTATGGAGGTTAGTGGAAAAATATAGGGATTGTAAGAAGGACCTTAATATGGTATTCATTGATCTCGAGAAGACATGACAAAGTCCTAAGGGATATCTTATAAAGGTGTTTAGAGGCGAAAGGTGTCCCTATGGCTTATATCAGGGTGATTAAGGACATGTATGATGGATCTAAAACTCGGGTAGGAATGATGGGAGGAGACTTCAAGTATTTTCCTGTTGAGATGGGACTCCATCAGGGTTCTGCGCTGAGCCCTTTCTTGTTTGCCTTGGTGATAGATGAGCTGACACAATCTTTATAGGAAGAGGTACCTTGGTGTATGCTATTTGAAAATAATATAGTATTAATTGATGAGTCTCAAACTAAAGTTAATGAAAGGTTGGAGGCCTGGAGACATGCCTTGGAGTCCAAAGGATTCAAATTGAGCAAGACCAAAACTGAATACTTGGTGTACAAATTCAGCACTGAGAGGGATAAAGCAAACTCTGAGGTAAGGATTAACCTATCCCCAAGAGGGATAAGTTTAAGTATTTGGGGTCCAGCATCCAGAGTAGTGGCAATATCAATGATGGTATCATACATCATATTAGGGAAGCGTGGACTAAATAGAGGTTGGCTTCTAAGTATTGTGTGACAAAAAGATACCACAAAAACTTAAAGGTCAGTTCTACAGAGTGGTGGTTAGACCAGCGTTGTTGTATGGGTAGAGTGTTGGCCAATTAAAAATATACATGCTCAAAAGATGTATGTTGTAGAGGTGAGGATGCTAAGATGGATGTGCAGTCACACCAGAAGTGACAAGGTTAGGAATGAGGCAATCTGGTAGAAACTGGAGGTGGCCTCGGTGGGCAAAAAGATGAGGAAAGCGAGACTGTGATGGTTTGGACATGTGCAAAGAAGGAGTACTGATGCTCCTATTAGGAGGTGTGAGAGGTTGGTTGTGGGATCTACTCGGAGGTGTAGAGGTAGACCGAAGAAGTACTGAGGGGAGGTGATACGACAGAACAAGACGAAACTCGGACATGACCTTAGATAAAAAGAAGTGGAGGTCGCGAATTAGAGTAGCAGGATAAGTTCTTCCTCTTTCTCTTCCTATTATTCTCCTTTATCTTATTATTAATATTATTATTAGTATTTGTATTATTTATGCTATTATTATTCCTTTTTCTTTTCATTATCTAGTGAATATGTGTTAGTTTTATCATATCTACATATTGTCATGTGCTATTCTTTGTTAGTCAAACCTATTGTTCCCTTCCCTTATATTTCATTTTATCATACCTAGTTCTTTCTGCTTATGGGTTTTGAGCTAAGGGTTTTCGGAAATAGCCTCTCTACTTCTATAAGGTAGCGGTAAGTTCTGTATAAATCTACCCTCCTCAGACCCCACTTGTGGGATTTCACTAGGTATGTTGTTGTTGTTATCTTTTGGGTTGACCAATACAGTAGCTACCTTCATGGATTTTATGAATAGGGTCTTCAAACCCTAACTTTATTTGTTAGTGGTGGTTTTTATTGATGATATTTTGATCTATTCTAAAAGTAAGGTGCAACATATGAGCCATTTGAGGGTAGTGTTGCAAAAATTGAGGGAAGAGAAGTTGTATGCTAAGTATGAAAAGTGTGAATTTTTGCTGTAGGAGGTTGCCTTTCTATGTCATATGGTGTTGGGGGATGGTGTTAAGGTGGATCGTAAACAGATGGATGTGATAAGAAATTGTCTTAGACCATTGACCCCAACAGATGTTCGAAGCTTCTTTGGCTCAGTGAGTTATTACCATAGATTTGTGAATGGGTTCAATTCTATTACTTCATGACTAAGTTGACTCAAAAGAAGTCTAAGTTTGTGTGAACTGATAAGTGCGAAAAGAGTTTCCAAACTTTGAAGGATAAGCTTCTCTCCGCTCATATCTTATCTCTATAGAAAGGGTTAGAAGGTTTGTTGTGTATTGTGGTGCCTCCCAGATTGGTTTGTGTTGTATCTTGATGCAAAATTGTAAGCCGATAGCCTATGCCTCTATACAACTCAAAGTGCATAAAAAATATTATCCTACTCATGATCTTGAATTGGCCGCCATGATTATTGCTTTGAAAAATTGGCATCATTATTTATATGGGGTGCATGTTTATGTGTTTACCGATCATAAGAGCCTCCAATATGTGCTCACTCAAATGGATCTCAACTTGAGACAACAAAGGTGGTTAGAGCTTCTTAGATTATGATATGAGTTTGCATTATCATTCCGGTAAGGCTACTATTATAACGGATGCTTTAAATAGGGTGTCTATGGGTAGCCTAGCTATTGTTGATGTGGGTCAAAGAGGTGGCTACAGAGGTCTATCAATTCGCTAGATTATGGGTTAGGTTATAAGAGGTTAATAATGGTGGTATTGTGGTTATTGATGGCTCAAAAGCTTTCTTGGTTGATGAGATTAAAGCAAAGCCAGATCTTGACCCCTCCTTGTTAGAATTGAAGGCCTTGATAAGAGAGGGCAAGGTGAAGGTTTTCTTCAAAGTGGGAGATAGTTCTTTTAGGTACAAAGGTAGGTTGTGTGTACCTAGTGTTGATGGAATGAGGAGGAAGATTCTTGATGATGCTCATAATTCTTCCTATTCTATTCACCCTAGTTCTACCAAGATGTACAAAGATTTAAGGGATGTGTTTTGGTGTCCGATTGTCATAGTTAACAACAAGTCAAAGTCGAACATCAAAGGCAGGGTGGCCTAACTGAAGATATAGAGATTCCTATTTGAAAGTGGGAAGAAATTAACATAGATTTTGTGGTTGGGTTGCCTAAGACAAGAAAGGGTTTGATTCTATTTGGGTTGTAGTTGATAAGTAAAGTAGGCTCATTTCTATTGGTTAAGACTACTTATGAGATCGAAGACTATGCTAAACTGTACGTTCATGAGTTGGTTAGATTTTATGGGGTGCTCTTGTCCGTCATATCAGATCATAGTACTCAATTCACTTCTCACTTTTGAAGGTCCTTCCAAAGAGATCTTGGTACCAAGGTTAAGCTTAGTACGATCTTTCTACCGTAAATGGATGGCCAAGCTGAAAGAACTATCCAAACTCTTGAGGATATATGTACAACTTGTATTTTGGAGTTTAAGGGTAGCTGGGATGATCATTTTCCATTGATTAAGTTTGCTTATAATAATAGCTATGGTTCTACCATTAGTATGGCTCCTTTTGAGGCTCTCTATGGTAGACATTGTAGGTCACCAGTTGGAAGGTTTGAAGTAGGGAAAATGACATTGTTGGGTCCAGATCTTGTCATGGAGGCTATGGAGAAGTTAAGGTTGATTAGAGAGAGGTTGAAAATGGACCAAAGTCGTCAAAAGTCCTATGCTTATGTGAGGAGAAGGGAGCTTGAATTTAAAATTGGTGATTGGGTTTATTTGAAGGCCTCACCCATGAAGGGTATAGTTCATTATGGTAAGAAGGATAAATTTAATCCAAGATTGTGGATCCTTGTAGGGTGTTGAGGAGGATCGCGAATGTAGCTTATGAGTCTGGGTTGCCTAGTGAAATTGACTTGGTTCATCTGGTCTTTCATCTATCCATATTGACAAAATGTATGGGTGATTGGAATGCTATTGTTCCATTGGATGTAATGGGTGTTGTTGGAAATAACTTGACCTATGAAGAGGTTCCATTAGAGATCTTGGATAGACAAGTGAAGAGGTTGAGTACAAGGATGTGGCTTCCATAAAGGTCATATGGAGGAATCAACAAGTCAAAAGTTCTACCTAGGAGGCCAAAGAGGACATGTAAAGGCGATATCCCTATCTCTTCCATTCTACTCATGCATAACGAACTAATTCTAAGCCTTCTATGTGACTTCATTTTTCATGTATCAATCCTATATTTTATTTGCATGCATTCATGTTTATCTGTACTAGTTCGTGGTGATTTTGACACTTGTAAGATTTTTGAAGTATGTTTAAGTGCATTACTGCATTCTTGTTGAGGCTGATTTCTTCATGATTATTCTTCTTATATACATTTCTTTGACATTCAAGGATGAATTTTTCCAAGGGGAGATATTGAAACGACCCCAAAAAGTCCCTGAAAAAGTGCCTCGAAAATGCACCAAATCATAATTTTTAAATATCTCAAAATCCATGCGTGGTATCAAAAATCAAACTTCATATTATTCATCAGGGAAAAAATTGACTTGAAATGAGTTTAACCCCAATTTTAGAGCAACCGTATCAAAATTCAAAAATCCAAAGGTGATTGAGGCATCATCCCTACATTGTCTATGTTCATCTCACAATACAATAGATACTTCTTATGGAATCAACAGATACATAACACCCTTTCATCATTATAAAGTCACTTAACTCATATGCCAAGCATTAGGCCTTTAACAACTTAAGATACATTAACAAGACATTTTATCAAACACTTGGTAGGTGTCCAGTGCTTGTATAAAACCATGCAATGTAAGGGTGAAATCATTCAAGTAAACTTGAAGTAAATGAATCCACCAATACTAGGTAATACCCTCAAATAACTTACATCAAAACCCTTCATCAAATCTCAATATAGATCAAAGATTCATACCTCAAAATATGTTTAAACAGTCACACTTTTACAAAACCTCAATATAGTTCACATTCAAGTTCATAATAGAAGACCCATAAGTAAAATCAACTTAGAAATATGTAATTTAGGTAAAAAAAAAAAGAAGATTGGGTACCATGGGTGAATATACCCAATGATTGAAAACCACGTACCTTGACTTTGGAGAATTTTGTTATGCAGATTGGAAATGGAGACTTGCAACTTGAGTGAAATCCTTAAGATTCGGATGAGTTTTGGGTCTTGAAATTTGGGGCGAAACATTTGTATAAGTGTTTGAGAGGGTATTGGGGAATGTCTTGTATGATATGAAGGTAACATATGGCTAAGCATAGGTATTTTCATGCATGGGAGGACTTAGGTCTAATACTCAAAAGTCTTGGACCAAACAAGAAAATTGAATAAAAACTTACATATCTCCGCGCCATGGCCACGTCACGCCATGGGTGCAGAGAACTCTTTGGTAATTGCATTTTGGAAAATTGAAATTGAGATTCGTTTGATCTAAAATTGGGGTTAGACCCATTTCCTACTCAATGTTGCACCCTAATCAAGAATATGAAGTTGAATTTTCAATATCACGCACAGATTTTGCGATATATGATAATTATGATTCTAAGTACTTTAAAGGCATATTTGTGCGAACTTTTTGGGGTCGTTTTATCAATCTTCATCAAGGAATTCTCAAAATAAGGTATGTGGGTTTTAACCATTGGTTCCTTCCACCCATGGTGCCCAAGCTTCCTTTTTACTTAAATTTCATATCTCTGAGTTGATTACTTATGGATCTTATTGTACTATGAATTTTACTATGAACTATGCTAGGTTTTGATGAAAGTGTGACTGTTGGAGCATGTTTTGAGCTATGAATCTTGTATCTATCTTGAGATGTGATGAAGGGTTTTGATGTATATTGCATGCTGGCATTACCTAGTATTGGTGGGTTGATTTACTTCAAGTTTACTTATATGATTTCACTCTTAAATTACATGGTTTTATACTAGTATTGTACATCCATCAAGTGTTTGATAAAATGTCCAGTTAATGTTTTCAGAGTTGTTGAAGGCTTAATGCTTGGCAAATGAGTTAAGTGACTTTATGATGATGAAAGGATGGTATTTATATGATGATTTCATGATATGTATCTATTAGTGTTCGAAGTTGACCATAACTAATTGAGGGGTTTATACCTCAATCGCCTTGATTGTGGGTGATAAGCCATCAACCAATTGAGGGGTTGATTCCTCAATTACTTTTGATGGAAGATGGTCATGTCCATCAACCAATTGAGGGGTTGATTCCTCAATAACTTCTGAGGAGTGGTCTACCTTGGATTCCAAGTACTAAGTTGGTTGGTCTATGATGATGGTCTTGTCCTTTACATGTAATACATCCTATATAAGCATGTTTTACTTCAAGTATCATTCATACATGCCATATTCTTATTATGCTATCCATTGCTTATGATATTGCATTTTGACTATGTTGTTATCTCTTGCTGTATTGTATCCGACTTACTTTAGTATATTCAAATGAACGAATGCATACTACATGCCTACATGTTGTTTCGATGTAGGAACTACAGCTCCTTATGATCATCCTCATCCTCCCTATAGCTACTAATATCTCGACAAAGCAAGTTGGTGAGTCCTCAATTTTGAGAACAATGTCTTTCATATTATGCTATGTATAAATAATATCTTTCTTTTATTTTATATTTTGACTATAAGGGTGAGCCGAGTTGCTTGTCTTGGCCCCTGCTAAGTTCTATTTTTAGAGGTGTTATACTACAAATTGTGCAATGATGTTATAAGCTTTGACTCTCTTGAATCTTGTATGTTTTAATGATATGAATGACTTCCCTTTATCCCTTTTACCCTTATTTCTATTCTTTATTATTTTTTAATTGCTTTCGCAACAAAGGATCTATAGTGATATGAAAAGAGGCTTGTTTAGGGTCCTGTCGGCTTCCCCATTTGTCATGTCACGTATAGGTCCTAAGCTTGGGTCGCGACAACTTTTGATGATCATGTGTATATTTTGGGACGAGTGAGGTTTGGTATTGATGGTACACTTGACTATTGATATAAATATGCTAATATGAGATATGCCAATAATTTGTAGCACAAGTGGTGGCACTTGATGTTATTCTCCATGATTATATGAAGGTCATGTATTAATATTTTTATCATGATGCCATTCCATATATATTGATTTTTATCATTACATGCATTGAATTCTACCCACCCTTCACCTAGGTAAGAGGGACTAAGATGCTCTACTTTTGAGTTTTACCACTTTTGTACAACCCCTTGACCAAGGTAAAAGGCTAGGGTTTGATGTCCCACTTTGCAAACCCCTTGAGCACAGATAGTTGGTGAGGCAGAGAGATACTACGATACTCCTTTGTCATAGGTAGCTAGTAATGTTGAGCTATTGTGACATCCCTTGACCATGGAAATGTGGCAAGGTTAAGAGATACTTGTTACATGGTCTGGCAAGACCCCCATGCATTGGGTTACTGGTTGTATGGACTATCTTTATTTATTCTTATATATATACATATATATATAAATTGTGTACTAACCTTGTGTTGCAGGTGGCCTGGTAGAGACTCTTAGATATTACATACTTGTTTGATTTCTCTTACCCAGTCGGTTGAACCTATTGAGTACATTTTAGTGTACTCAACTCTACTATGTTTCCTCCCTACAGATCGAGCACAAGGACCCCATCAAGGTAGTTGATCTCACTTTATTAGAGTCTTCTTCCTTTTATCCCAGATCTTAGAGGT
This sequence comes from Solanum sejunctum, assembly GCA_025642045.1. Classification (NCBI taxonomy): domain Eukaryota; kingdom Viridiplantae; phylum Streptophyta; class Magnoliopsida; order Solanales; family Solanaceae; genus Solanum; species Solanum sejunctum. The sequence goes on along the minus strand of JAOTQJ010023746.1, from coordinate 20,480 downwards.
AAGGCTCGGACTTTGAGTTGCTATGGATCTTTTGAGATATTCGTTGTTACTTTCTATTTCAGACATTGTATTAGACTTTATCAGACATGATAGTATTTTCATTTGAGGTAGTTGTACTTACTCTTTAGCACTACTTTAGATGCTCTTACTCATGATTCTAGCTTTTGGAATTTTGTTTTAAATGTTTCGATTGTTTCCGCTTTACTTTATTCTTTTTAGTTGCAATCTTATTTTGGGTCGTGACACAGTTTGATGTATTATTGGATAAAATTTCACGTTCTAAAATATTATTTCATTAGATGTCATGTTTTAACACGATTTGTTTTGGTGTAGGTCTCATTAGAGGATTACTTTTGATTGTTGCAGTTGAGACCGACAATCATGGAATTGGTATATTAAGGATTGATCGTGAACTTTCCTGACATCCTAATTTCTCAAGCCATGATGGCACCTACCCTAACCCCTCAATAGGTAAGGATAACCCTCAACGCGGAATTAAGTGTAGTGGGTAATAGGTGGGAATCTAGTGATACAAAAATAAGATAACTAAAGAGGACAAAGTAAATATATACATAAAAAAAATATAGTCCCTCCCATGACTTGGTAGTCACTAGTATAGAGTTACTACACAAAGTAAACTGAGTGCAAGTCCTAAAAGTGGACAAAAATAAATACAAGACAAAGGCTAGTCTCAAAATACACAAAAGATGGGCCAAAAGTATAGATGGAGACTAAAATGATCCAAAAGCACCTGACGCTCACCCTAGTCTCTGAAACTAGCTGTTGTAAGTTGGACTAGGTCACCACTAATAGCTAGTGCTTAGACCTGCATAACAAAGAAGATGCATAGTGTAGTATGACTACCATATAATAAGGTGCATAGTAGGCATTATATGCCAACTTAGGAATTAAGGTAAAGACAACATGAAAAAAGAGAATAAACAACTAAACAGGAGATAGAATATACATTCTGTGGCAAAGGAAAAACATTAAGGGAATATCGACTAAAACTAACTAAGAATACTACACTAGCTATACTTAAACAAGCCACCAAAAGCATGTCTAGGACAAATGGGTGCAATTTGAATTAAAACCCGAGTGCCCTTATAAGCCCACTGGGTACATAGAATATCTATCCAATAGAGGGTAGGAGAAAGGATTCTCCAGGAGTGAATGCCCTAGGGATAAGTCTAGGACTTTAAACAGAACCTATCCTATTTATTTATTAATAAAAGGAGTGGCTTGAACCTACTAATGGCCAATCTCAACAATGTCACCGCCCAAGCCTAGGACCTAGACGTGATACGGTGAATAAGGAACCCGAAGCTACCCCAAACAAGCCTCTTAACTTGTTATTGCACATCTTTGGTCCCGGAAGCATACAAAAACACATAGATTGAGAATAAGGACAATGGAACTAAGCGAAAGCTTGCATAAGTGTCATAATCAAGAGTCAAGAGTCAAAGGTCATACATAAATACACAACATATCCAATAAATACCTCTAAATTTATAAATAGAGATAGGGCTAAGACAAAGTAATCGGGCTCACCCTCATAGTCAAATAGAACATAAGATAGTGTCTAAATACATAGATAAGAGAAAAACATAAACCAAAGTCCCCGAAATGGCAGACTCACCAACAAGCTTGGAATAGCACCATCTAGCCACATGAAGGAGGATGATCAACTTGAGCATCGGTTCCTATATGACAATATCATATAGGAAATAATATGCGTTAGTACGTTTGAATGTACTAAGTATGTGGGATGTAATGCAACAAGAGACAATCTTCATAATCAAGATGCATAACAATAGGCAATTAGGCATGATATAGCAATATGCCATGTATGATCAATGCATAAGTAAAATATGCTTAGGTAATTCATACTAATATAGAATATCATATGTGGCAAATTAGCTTTATAAGGTACGAACCCCTCGGTAGGTTGGTGATGTTGCCACCTTATCACCTAGGTCGAGATGAGTATTAACCCTCATTCAAGGTTGGTGATGTTGTCACCTCATCACCTAGGTGGAGATGAGTGTTAGTCCTCATTCTAGGTTAGTGATGTTGCCACCCCATCACCTAGGTTAAAATGAGTATTAACCCTCATTCTAGGTTGGTTATGTTGCCACCCCTTCACCTAGGTGAAAATGAGTATTAACCCTCATTCTAGGTTGATGATGATGCCACCCCATCACCTAGGTGGAGATGAGTATTAACCCTCATTCTAGGTTGTCCGGGCTCTTGTCCCCCCGGATCGGGCATGGTTTATGCAACACTTTATATAAGATTCATCATAAGCTCTAATGCAATACCTCATGTAGGAATAATCATGTACATAAGATTGTTTCATCATCATAACAGTATTCATATCATATCTCATGCTTCGGACGTTCAATTCCTCAAGAAAATATATCTAGACATTTTATCAAACTCCTTGGGATATGTAATATGGGTAAAATAGCATGCAATTTGGAGATGAAATCATGCAAGAAAATCAGTGGTAAAACCTTTAATCAACACCTTGCAACAACCCCAAGACATTCATATCAAAACCCCTCATCAAATACAACATTAGATCCAGGATTTGGAGCTCAAAAACATGTTAAAACAATCATACTTTCATGAACTAAAATCATTGTACAGTAAATTTCTCAATATACAAGACCCACATGTAAAATCAACTTTAAATCATGAATTATTAGTAAAAAGAAGATTTAGGCACCATGGGTGGAAGGACCCAATGGTTCAACACCACATACCTTAGCTTTTGCAAAGTTGTTTAAGAATACTCTAATGGAGATTTGAAGCTTCGGTGGGATCCTTGAAGAAATCCTTGAGATTGGCCTTGAGTTTGGGACTTGAATTTAGTGTTAGAAATGAGACAAAGTATTTGGGAAAATATTAGGGAATTTATTGGGTGATATGAGGGTGAAATAAGTCTAAGTAAAAATGAAAGTGCGTTTGGAAAAACTTAGGTCCAATACTTAGAAAACTATTTCGAAATAGGAAAAGACAGTGCAGAAATAACATCTCTCTGCATCACAGAGAGGTCGCAGATGCCCACTAAAATTGCACCAAGCGAAATTTCATAATTCGATTCCTTTGCTTTAAATTCGAGGTTAGACCCTTGTCACCATAAGTTGGACCCCTTTAACAAGAATATGAAGTTGAATTTTTGAAATTCCAAATGGAGTTTTAAATATACGAAAAACAAGATTCCGGGCACTTCCGAGGAACGTTTTTGGGAACTTTCTGGGGTCGTTTCAAACAACATGGGGCAGCACCTCAATACTCTGACATATGTATCTCAATATATCAATGATGACAGAGCCCTAATCTCAAACCTTTATTGATAAGGATGGGACTCAAACCCACAGGTCACCACCCGGACCTAGGGTTCTAGGATTGACATGGCCTATGCAAAATTGAGAGTCCCAAAACAAGCCTCATAGTATCCATATTCACATCATTAGTTTAAAAGCGCAATCAAGAGTAGACACATAAGTCTGAGGGATAGAAGAATAGGACTCACGCTATTGGGATATCATTAAGAATAGGAGAACATAGATTAGCAAAGCACGTAGTACATAAGTACTAAGGGGCGGGTAAGCATGACTCACACTATGGGGGCAATTTGGAACTTAGGATCTTTCACTTCACACAAATAGTCATATCGTAAATCTTATAACAAAATTGTTTAAAAATAACTAATACATAGCCAAAACCATAACAGAACCTCCATTCATAACACAAAGCATATAATCTAAAGGGAGTTTACAAAATGTGCAACAATGCCTCTAATCATAAGATAGGTTGGCGGCAAAGACATATCGGGCTCACCCTCATAGTGAATAAAATAGGTAAAGCACCATAGGTAAAAGAATGGTGGTTTGTCCTTGGATGATAGGACTCACCACAACAAGCAAAACTTGAGATATAATATAGATTTCGTATGGTGGATGATTGTACTCCTAGCTCCCTACATGGTGAGATCATGTAGGCAAAAGTATGCGTTAGTACATTTGAATGTACTAAGTATGCGGGATGTTATGCATATGAAATTCCAAACCCGCATTCAATGTTAGATGATAAGGGTACATAATATAAGAGAAGATATATAGCAAGAGACATGGTATATGATATGCTATGAAACTAATATACATTCAATGCACAAATGCTTATGTATAGTGGGGATGGACTATAACCGACAAATCAAACTTTTGTGAGCTATAACATGAATCAGTCTGATAAAGACCTCCCATTGGCATGAAAGATTACCTGCGAAGGGTCACCTACATCACACCTTATGACCTAGTCTTTTCGATAGATAGACACCTTCCTCACGACCTAGTCTTTTTAGAAGGATTTCTATTATCATATTAATTAATGAATAACCATTCCTTATGGTCCGTCCTTTTCGGTAATAGCTTCTATTCCTGTGCTAGCACATAGTTAGAGGAGAGGAATAGGACCCATAGGGATAGCCCTAGCGCCACCAATCTATCGGTGCTAAGTCAAAACATCCCACGAGGATACTTATATATATACATGCTTTCAAAACAGGACATAGTCATTTCAAATCATTCTCAATGCTTAATTGGTTAAAAGCCAAACATATTTCATAAGTGTTGATACTTGGGCTCAAAAGCCAAATCATAATTCATAACCATGATACTTATGCATAGGAATAGCTCGTGCTCAGGACAATATGCTGCAAGCACCCAAAATGCTCAAAGGGCCATTAAAAATAGACATTTATATAATCAGATTCTTGTCATAACCAATATTTGAGCTGAACGCACTAAAAATATTTCACAAAAAAACATGTGTGCGCTTAACCAACCGATAATTTCATTAAGAAAAATTTTATTAATGCATATGCTATGAATGACATGAGAATGACATGGGTAATAGATATTCAAACTCAAATCAATAATACATTATGAAATTTAAGTCAAAACATAAGTAAAATTCATATTGACAATATAATATAGATTACCCATGTACAAATCATACTTTAAAAGGAACATGCACATTCATAACTTTATATCTTCAATGTAAATCATCATAATAGGGCATTAATCAACTTAAAATCATCAATAAAGCACAACCCATACATCAATTGAATTTTAATAAATCGTAATATTGAAAACCCATATTCAAGGTAGCTAAGATTCTGTGAAAACCAAGGGAAAAGAGTATGGGTCTTCTTGGTTGAAATGCTCCAAGAATCAAACCCACGTACATTAGCTAATGAAGAAGATTCAAGGAGAAAGTTAGTGAACAAAGAGCCCTTCCTTGATCCCTAATCTTAAGACCCACTAGAGTTCTTTGAATGAGATTTAAGAGTGACTTGAGAGGAAATTTCAAATGTTAGGAATGAAGTTTAGGTCATTAGGAAGTCTTTCTGTAGCATAGGGAGTCACAAAAGATCCTTAGAACAAATTGTATTTATGAAAACGCCATTAATGAAATGAGTTGGAAAATTGAATATTTTCATCTATATAATTTGTGTGGCACTACATGGACCGTGATTTGCCTGTGAACCAACACTTAACAAAACTTCAAATGACAAAGGTCTGGAATGGTAATCTTATACTTAGAAAAATTTGACAAAATCATCTATACGGAGGCTCACACAAGTCGTGTGAGGTCACATGGGCCGTGTACCCAATCGCGTCTGATTCCTTAGAAAAATCTTCATGACGAAGTTACCATATGGTGATTCTATACTTGGAAAACCTTTCACTCTAGAAGCCATATGGAGGGCCTCACAGCCCGTGTCACACCATCCTAGTCATGTGAGGGACTGTGTCACCATATTTGGTTCCAAACAGTGGGATTCCAAGCTTAAGTCCAGCACGCGACCTTCCACATGGTCTGTGAAGTGTCACAAGGCCCATGTGCGGACCAAGTCTGGTGTGCCTTTTCTTGAAACTCTATTAAAGGGTGCAACAACCATTAAGAGGCTAAGGGTCACTCCAATGAGGCCCTATACGAGTCATATGAGCTCACACGGACCATTAAGGCTCCCATGGGGCATCACTTTGGTCCATAGTCTCCCAAAACCAAAATTTTCAAGCTCCAATGAGGTTGTACAACATTCGGGTCATTATATAATCTCCCCTTTATGATCATTCGTCCTCGAATATGCAAGAACAAGGCTTGGCTTAGAACATAAAACTTCAAAACACAGATACAAGGTATAGTTCATCATTTGAAAATCATAGTCATTAAAAATCATATCAAAACATATTTAAATCATCCATGACATCATGAAAATCATTTTGGGGCACATATGTGCATGTCATATCATGAACTCAATTGTGAAAGAATTAGTACCACTAAGGAAAAGGAAGAACCTAATACCTTAGGCTTGAGTATATTGGAAAACATAGGGATATCATTTCATCATATCCAACTCTGCCTCCCATGAAGCACTCTCCACATGTAATTTTCTCCAAAGCACCTTAACTAAGGCCACATCCTTGTTAGGAAGCCGCTTCACTTGCCTATCCAAAATCTCCATTGAGACCTCCTCATCGGAAAAGTTCTCCTCGACTTCATTACCCTCGAAAGGCACAATATTCTAGGATCACCAATCAACTTTCTCAACATAGACACATGATAGGCCAGGCGAATAGAGCTCAAGTCCATAACTCTAACCTATAAGCCACATTCATAATTCACTTAATTATTTCATATGGTCCTATATACCGAGGGCTTAGCTTGCCCTTCTTACCAGAATATATCATACCCTTTATAGGTGAAATCTTCACATATACCCTAATCACCAACATAAAACTCAAGGTCTCTCGTCGTAACATCCAAATAGGAGTTTTGGCAACTTTGGGCCGTCTTCAACCTCTCCTTAATTAACTTCCCTTTCCACAAACTCCAATACCTAATTAGGGCCAATCACAGTCATCTTTCCTAACTCAAACCTCCCTACAAGGAGATCTACACCTCCTACCATACAAAGCCTCAAATGGTGCCATACCAATGCTAGCATGAAAGCTATTATTGTAAGCAAACTCAATGAGTGGAAGATAGTCACCCCAACTTTCTTGGAACTACAACACAAAAGCCCTCAACATGTCCTCTAAGGTTTGAATCGCCCTCTTGGCTTATCTATCAGCTTGAGGATGAAAAGCAATGCTCAACTACACCATAGTATCAAGCCCTCTTTGAAATAACCTCCCAAAGTGAGAAGTGAATTGGTTTGTAACCTCACCAACTCTTGGATGTACATCCTTGCATAATTATTGGCACTAAAAGTAGTCTTGACTGGTAGGAAATGAGCCGACTTAGTCATCTGAACAATGATAACCCAAATGGAGTCAAATTGCCGCCAAGTTCGAGGTAAACCTACCGCAATATCTATTTTATGATTTTCCCACTACTAAGTAGGAATCTTAATGTCTTGAGTCAAACCACTGAGACTTGGTGTACTAGCTTCACTTGTTGGTAATTAGGGCATTCAGATACAAACTTGGCTATATCCTTCTTCATACCATGCCTCCAATACACCACTTCAAATCCCAATACATCTTAACAGATCTCGAATGAATAGAATAATGAGAGTTATGGGCTTCACTCATGATCACCTTCTTAGGATCCTCTACGTCTAGCATACATAATTGATCTTGATACAATAGCACGCCATCTCCCTTTTGGGAGAAAACCTCTATCTTTTTTTGGCGACCAATTTCTTTAACTCGACCAATGATGGAACTAGATCTTGCTTAGTCTTTACATCAACAACAACTAATGATTTGGTGCTATTTTGAACATGAATACCACCACCAATAAAGTTGGCTAACCTAACATCCAACCCAACCAAAGGATGAACCTCTCTTGCCAACTCTTTCTTCCCTCCATCAAGATGAGCCACACTTCCCATAAATTGCCTTCTAAGAGCATTGGCTACAACATTTTCCTTGCTGGGATAATATTGTACACTCACATCATAGTCTTTTAAGAGTTCCAACCATCTTTTTTACCTCATGTTAAGATTTCTTTGAGTGAACACATATTGCAAAATCTTGTGCTTAGTGAAAACATAAACATGCACCCCATACAGATAGTGTCTTAAAATTTTCAAAGCAAATACTACAACCGCTAACACATGATCATGAGTTGGGTAATTACACTCATGCACCTTCAATTTCCTTGATGTATATGTTATCACCTAACCATATTACATAAACACACATACCATCCTAATCTGAGAAGCATCACAATACACTACAAACCTATCTAAGTTGCTCGGAAGAGTCAAAACAGGTGCCGATGTAAGCCCATCCTTCAAATTCTGAAAACTTTTCTCACATTCATCCTACTACACAAACTTAACTTTCTTTTGGGTCAACTTAGCCAATGGATATATAATAGATGAAAACCCTTCAACAAACCTCTTATAGTAGAAATCCAACACAAGAAACCTTAAATGCTCTAGAGGCATAAGCTATCACCTTACTATTTTGCATCAAAACATAAACCAAATCAATTCTTGAGGCTTCACAATACAAAACAAACCCTTCCAATCCTTCCGGTAGAGATAAGACAGGAGCGGAGAAAAGTTTATCTTTCAAAGCTTAAAACCTCTTTTAACAATCATTGGTCCACACAAATTTTGCTTTATTATGGGTCAACTTAGTCATAGGAGAAGCAATATAACAGAAACCATTGACAAATCTCTGGTAATAATCCGCCAAATCCAAGAAACTTCTAATGTCCGATGGAGTCAAAGGTCTAGGACGATTTCTAATTACATTTGTCTTTTTAGGATCCACCTTAATGCCATTACCCGACACCAATGCCCTAGAAAGGCAACATCTTTCAACTTAAACTCATTAACTACCGAAATCGACTCTATGGTAAGGACTTTGGACTTAACATACCTAACCCTCACCAGATGATAGAGACACCCCTTAGAGATCAACTTTTGGGCTTTAATGCAAGAAATAAATTACCCTTGACCCCAAATCAAGACTCTTCCACTCAAGGATGGGTTCATTAGGGAATTCGAATTTGACCCTACGGGGTCTACAATCAATAAAGGTATAATATGCATGCAAACAATCCATTCCAAGAATGACATCAAAATCAACCATATCTAACTCAACAAAATAACAAGGAAATATTTTATGCAAAATAAAAGTGGAGCAATTTCTATCGACCCTTATAGGAACAATAGATGCACCAACGGGAGTAGATACTTCATATGACTCACACAACAATTTGGTTTTAATATGAAACTTTTTGGCAACAAAAGGAGTAATAAAAGAAAAAGTGGCACCCGGGTCTATCAATGTATACACATTAAAATCAAAGACTTTTAACGTATCGATGATGACATCGGGCACCTCATTTACCCCTTCTCTCCCTTGAACAGCATAGAACCGGTTTTGCCTTGGAGCACCCCCTTTTTGGCCTCCTCTTCCCCTAATACCCCCATTTGCACCTTGGCCTTGTGGAAGGCTATCTTTACCCTTGATTTAATTATGTGCACAATCAAAAATGTTGTACCCAGTTCCCCAAAACCATTACAAGCATTATTGTTCCTCAAACATAGGCCACTGTGGCCTCTACCAGACTTTTGGCATATGGGGTTAGGCACCACACCACCTCTACCTTGGAATCTCTCATTATCATTAGCAATCCTTCTATTAGGAGCATTTGAAGAATTTTGGCCTTGGAACTTGTGGCCTTCAAGAAACCGGCCATCCTTAGGATTTTGGAGTCCACCTTCAGAAACGACCCTCTTGTCCTCACCCATTCTCCTCTTTCTCAACTTTTCCCCCTCCAATTGTTCGTCATAAGTCAAAAGGTGGGAAAGTTCATATCACCTATTAACATGGTAGAATGACATTTTTCATTTACCAAGTCAGACACACCAATCACAAACTTGATCATCCTAGACCTTTGCTCGGCCACAAATTGTGGAGCATACTTCGAAAGTTGATTGAACATGAGGGCAAACTCCATCACACTCACAAATCCTTGATTTAGATTCATGAAGTCCATTATTTTGGCCTCCGTTAACTCAAAAGGGAAGAACTGGTTGAGAAATGTCTCCTTGAACTCTTCCCAAAGGATGACATTGTTATTCCCCTCCTCCAACTTCCATTGGGTGAACCAAAATTGACCCACCCCTTTGAGATGGTAGGCTGCCAACTCTTCTTTATCCGCCGAGTTACCCTCATAATAGACAACAATTTGTACACCTTATCAATAAATTCTTGAGGGTCCTCATATACTTTTGACCCATGGAACTTCGGTGGGCTCATTCTTGTGAACTCCCTCACCCTAGAAGCCAGAGTAGAATCATGAGGGGCTTGGGCCCCTTGGTTGATTTGATTAGTTATGGCATGGGCTAGCATGATAATAGTATCCCAGAACACTTCATGGGCCACTCCCCCATCTTGAGGAGCGGGAGTGGCCGGTTGTTTATAGGGTGAACGAGATATTCGTCCACTTGGAATATACATGATCTAGCATAGAAAAGGACATTCGTTAGGGTAAAAACCTTACCTTAAGTTCTATAGCATTACATAGTTCATGAAGAAGGGAAACATTTCATAAAATACCTCATAGCCTCTCGTTCAAAGTTGTGGCGCACTTCACAACCATGAACAAGACTCTAATCGATGCGGCATGTTGGATTCCTAGGACTATTAATAACCTAGTACTCCAATACCAAGTTTTTTATGACCCAAGCCTAGGGCCTAGAAGTGACACGGCAAATGGGAACCCGAAGGGACCCTAACAAGCCTCTTAGCATATCAATCATACATCCTTGGTCGCTGAAGCAAAGTAAACAACATCAAGAGATTTGAATTATGATAAGTGGACTAAGGAAAGTCTTAGATAACCATAAATATCTGAGAGTCAAGAACATATCATAATTACATCACTTGTCCAACAACACCTCTAGGATAGATAGGGTGGGGGCCAAGAACGTTTTTGGGCTCACCCTCATAGTATCAAGAGTGCAACATAAAGAAGTAACATAAGCAAGATTAGCATAGCTAATGTTCATAAATTTGAGGACTCGCCAATGCTTATCTTCAAGATATCCAAAACTAATCACATAGAGGATGATTATGAGGAGATCTGAGTTTCTACATGGTAACATCATGTAGGCATAGAGTATGCATTAGTACGTATGAATGTACTATGTATGTAGGATAAAATGCAAAATAAATAAGCAACCTAGTCAAAATGCATAATCATAAGCAAGGGATAGTATATTAGTAACATGGAATGCATGATCAATGCTTGAAGCAAAACATGCTTATGTAAAACATAATACATGAGTAGGAAGAGACCATATCCATATAGCCCAAGAAAGCTTTGTTTGAATTCAAAGACATACACACCCTTGGAAATTAATTGAGGCACATGCCCCTCAACAAGGATATACAGGCCTACCACCCCCCAACTAGGCGAATGAGATATATACCCCTCAATAAGGTAGTACGGGCTTACCACCCACAGATAAGGTGATTGAGGTACATACTCCTCAACAAGGTAGTATGGTCTTATCAACCCCCTACAAGGTGATTGAGGTATTTACCCCTCTACAAGGTAGTATGGGCTTAACACCCCACGACAAAGTGATTGAGGCTTAACACCACCTTAACAAGGTGATTGGGATTAACACCCACCAATAAGGTATGGTTAACATGCAACACCATAGATACTTCCCATGATTTTAGAACATACATACATTCCTTTCATTTTCATAAAGTCACTTGACTCATAGGTCATGCATTAGATCATCAATAATGTAAGAATCCTTAACTAGACATTTTATCAAACACTTGGTGAGTGTGTAATACTAGCTCAAAATTATGCAATTCAAGAGCAAAATCATGTGAGAAAACTCAATGTAAATCAACTCACCAATACTTGGTAACACCCTCGTGCAATATATATTGAAACCCCTTATCAAATCTTATAATAGATCATAGATTAATAGCTCAATACATGTTTAAACAGTCAACATTTTATGAAACTCCAATAAAGTTTATTATAAAACTTATAATAAGAGACACCCATATATAATTCAACTTGAAAACATGTAATTTACATAAAAAGCAAGGTTAGGCACCATGGGTGAAAGGATCCAATGGTTGATACCCACATACCTCAACTTTGGGATTTTCTTGATGAAGATTTGAATGAGAACTTGAATCTTGATGAATTTCTTGAGATCTAGAGACGAGTTTGGGGTACTTGAATTTGGATGAAATATTTGGCTAAGTGTTAGAGAGGGTTTTAAGAGTCTCTTGAGTGATATAGAGTTAAAAAAAAATACTAAGTATAGGTGTTTTTACGCATAGGACTTAGACCCAAGACCCCAAAGCCTTAGTAAGAAATGGTGAAGTTGGCAACAAAATACATATCTCCGCACTGCTGGCACATCATGCCTCAGTCGCTAATCGACACTGGGTAAGAAAAATTTTGGACAATAAAATTTTTCTATGGTTGCTCTAAAATCAGGGTTGTACAGATTTTTTACTCAATTCCCCCTCCCCCCTTCGATCACAAATATGTAGTCAAATTTTTGATATTACGCTTAAATTTTGAGATGTATAAAAGTTATGATTATGAGCATTTCTGAGGCATATTTTTGGGCACCTACTGGGCCATTTCAAAACCATGCCCGCAAGTGATATCTGTGATGAAGTAGCCTATGAGTATAGGAGTAATAGTAATAGGCCCTCCTCCATATTGATCTAGGTCTTTAGGGGCCTCTCCTCTATAGTAGCACTAGTGGTGGTGGTATGTGGAACCTCAGGCGGTGGTACTAGGGCAAACATCTCTTGCATGAGAGCTAGTTGAGCCGGTGCTCGCTCGAGTGCAATCGGGTTCTCCTTAGCCTTAATCACACTTGCATCCAAAGTACACTGAACTATGATAAATGGTCTAACTTATGAAGACTCTCCACCTCCGACTCTAGAAAAAATTTGTAGATCAAGCAAGGAAAGGGGATGGAGGTAGACCTCTTCAAGGCCACCTCATGGATCTACTCGTTGATGAGGATGGCCCAATCTATCTCATAGCTAGCCAATATGCTGGCAACTAGAACTGCATGCTCCAATGTTAAAGTATTATATACAAGCGTTAGTTGGATCTATGATCTAACAACTACCCACCAAAACTTGGCAAGAAAAGTGAGAGAAGCCTGCATAATAGGCTCCGAGTGAGGGGCTACCCATGTAAGCTCCAAACTCTGTGCAGCAATCAATCTGGCCACCTATCTCATCAAGCCAACTCTGCGGTTGTAGTCTCTTATTAGGATCAAGTCTCTAGTATACCCCACTCTATGGTCGAACCATGGTATGGATCTGGACCTGTGAGACCAGGCCCAAATAGCATGCAGTGAATGATTGTCTCCAGATGTCCACCTATTGACTCCTCTCTCTAGTATGCGTCAGTCTAGGCTGAGAAAGGGGCTTCTTCCACTTGGGAAGAATGCTACGAACTATGGCTGCATAAGATGCGTAGAACTCCTGCACCTTGGTTGGGGAGTACCTGATTTGGTCACCCACTGGAGCCTGTATCGTTTGATGGTGTCCTAGAGACCGAGGACACTGTCTAATCCGGCTGAGATGATCTATGGATCCTCATAAATAGAGCGAGCTGGCTCACCCCACTCAGTAACCTAACAAACTCTGTATATCTGTCCCGTATGCCCATAATACAATACCAACTAGTAAGAGCATTTTGAGGTGATGGTGATGTCTGCAGTGTGGTGAAGGACTTTGTGTTTAACTCATCGCCGGATCCTGGCTTTGAGCCTGACTCCTCTCTGGATAGAGTTATTTGAGTGGAGTTGCTCTTATCGTCTTCTCCCTCATTAGACTAGGGAGTACAAATCACAAGGGCCTAAGTCTACCCAATTTTGGTTGCAGCCCATGTCTGTGGTATGTCAGCATCAGGGTCAGGTCAGATATTGTCACAATCTGGTCCTATGGTCTAGACATGACACAACGAATGCGGAACCTGAAGGGACCCTATACAAGCCTCTTAGCATATCATTATGCATCCTTGGTTGAGGGAATAATTATACATCAACAAGAGAACATAAAATAAGAATAAAAGGGGCTAAAGGAGTCTTTCTTACCTTAAAAATAGAAGAATCAAGAAAGTTAAAGCTTAATGCATCATTATATAACTTGTCCAACAATACCTCTAAACTTAGAATTGAGTGGGGGCCAAGATAACCTTTCGGGTTCACCCTCATAGTCAAAAGCATACAATAAAATAAAGGGAGTCTTTGTGTAACATAAGATCAAAAGATATCATCCTCAAAGTTGAGCACTCACCAAACTTGCTTCAAAGATAGTACTAGCCACGCGGAGGAGGAAGATGATCAAATGGAGCTCCAGTTCCTACATGGTAACATCATGTAGGCATAGAGTATGTGTTATTATGTTCGAATATACTAAGTATATTAGATGCAATGCAACAAGAGATTGGCAACATAAGTAAAATAAATAAATATAGGCAATAGATGAGCATAGTAACAATATGGCATTCATGAATGATGCTTGAAGTAAAACATCTTTATATAGAACATATTACATGTGTAGAAAGAGACCATCATATAGAGACCAAGGCCTACTACCCCCCCCTGGATTAAGGCAATTTAGATACAAAACCCCCAACATGGTTGCACAGGCCTACTACCCCCAAGAGATGCATTAGGTACAAACCATCAACATGGTTGTTTGGGCCTACCATCTCCCGAACGAGGCATGGTCAACTTGCAACACTATAAATACTATTCATGAAATCAACATAAATCTACATTCCTTTCATCATCCTAAAATAACTTAACTCATAAGCATTGAAATAGACCTTCAATAACTTAAAAACTCTTAACCGGATATTCTATCAAACACTTGGCAAGTGTGTACACTAGTTCAAAATAATGCAATTCAAGAGTGAAATCATATGAGAAAAATTAAAGTAAATCAATCCACCAACACTTAGTAACACCCTCATGCAAGATATATTAAAACCCTTCATCAAACCTCCATATAGAACATACATTCATAGCTCAAAACATGCTTAAACAGTCCACAGTTCAGGAAAACCCCAACATAGTTTATAATCAAATTCATAGTAAGAATACCTATAAGTAAATCAACTTGAAAACATGTAATTTATGTAAAAAGTAATGTTAGGCACCATGACTGAAAAGACCTAATGGTTGAAACCTATATACCTCAACTTTAGGGATTCTGTTGATGAAGATTGGAATGAGAGCTTGAAGCTTGAATGAAATCTTTAAATCTCAAATGAGATTGGGACACTTGAATTTTTGAGAGAAATATTTGGCTAAGTGTTTGAGAGGGGTTTGGGGAATGTCTTGAATGATATGGGCTTGAAAAATGACTAAGTATAGGTGTTTT
The DNA here is from genome assembly GCA_025642045.1 of Solanum sejunctum. NCBI lineage: Eukaryota > Viridiplantae > Streptophyta > Magnoliopsida > Solanales > Solanaceae > Solanum > Solanum sejunctum. Next base: position 5,040 of record JAOTQJ010023746.1, on the reverse strand, counting down.
TACGTATGGGAAGGATTATACCAAAGACCCAAAGGCCTTGGATCGAAACAAAAAAATTGGCAAAAAAAATGTAAAGGTCGTGCCCTAGCCGCGTCGCGCCAGGGTCGTGGATTAGCATTGGATAAGGAACTTTTGGGAAAATGAAATTTTCATATGGTTGCTCTAAAATTAAGGTTAGATCCATTTTCCACTCAATGTTTTCCCCTAATCACGAATATGAAGTCGGATATTTGATACCACGCATGAATTTTGAGATACATGAAAATTACAATTATGGGCATTTTCAAGGCACATTTTCAGGAACTTCCTTTTTGGGGTGTTTCAGTATCTTCCCTTTGGGAACATTTGTCCCTAAATGTCAAACAAACATACGTAAGAAGGATAATCATGATTAGATCAGCCCCAATAATAATGCAATAATGCAATTAAGCATCACTGCAAAATCTGAACATAAGTGTCAATATAACTATGAACTTCTTTACATAAAAATGAACGCATGCAATGACATTAGGCAGATGCATAAGACTTCAAACCTTAGGCTTTATTACAATATAATAGATAGGGATATTGCTTTTCCATGTCTGTTTTGGCTTCGCATGTGGCACTTTCAACTTGTTATTCCTCCAACGAACCCTAACGTAGGCTACATCCTTATTCCTTAACCTCTTCACTTGTCTATCAAATAATTATACCAGAACCTATTTATAAGTCAAGTTTCCTTCAACAACACCCACAACATCCAATGGCACAATACCATTTGGGTCTCCCACACACCTAATCAACATAGATATATGGAAGATTGGAAGAACCAACTCCATTTCACTACACAACTCCAACTCATAGGCCACCTTACCAATCTTCCTTTACAGCCTATAAAGACCCACAAATCTTGGACTCCATTTACCCTTTTTATAAAAATGAACCACACCCTCCGTGGGTGAAACCTTCAAATAGACCCAATCACTAACCATAAATTCAAGATCCCATCTCCTTTCATTGGCATAGGAGTTTTGATAAATTTAGGCTATTTTCAACCTCTCCTTTACCAACCTCACTTTCTCTAAGGCCTCCATAATAAAATGTGGACCCAACAAGGCCATCTCTCCCATGTTAACCACCCAACCAGTGACTTATAATGTCTACCACAAAGTGCCTTAAAAGGAGCCATATCGATGCTTGCATGATAACTATTATTATAAGAAAACTCAATTAATGGAAGATGGTCATCCCAAATACCCTTAAAATCTAATACATAAGCTCTAAGCATATCCTCAAGAGTTAGGTAGTTCTTTTAGCTTGCCATCTATTTGAGGGTGAAAGGTAGTTCTAAGCTTAACCTTGGTACTAATATCTCTTTGGAAGGACCTCCAAAAGTGATAAGTGAATTGAGCATCATGATCTAAAATGATAAACAAAGGCACCGCATGCAACCTAACCAACTCATGAATGTACAATCTAGCATACCCTTCGGCCCCATAAGTAGTAACTAGTTTGAAATGATAGGAAATGAGCCGACTTTGTCACTCTATCAACCACAACACAAAATGGAATCAAACCTTTCTAGTCTTAGATAACCCAACCACAAAATCTATGTTGATTTGTTCCCACTTTCATGTAGGAATCTCTCTATCTTGGGCTAGGACACCTAACCTTTGATGCTTGACATTCACTTGTTGGCAATTTCGACAATCGAACAAATACTTAGCAATGTGTTTCTTCATACCATCCCACCAAAACACTTCTCTCAAATCTCTATACATCTTGATAGAATCGGGGAGAATAGAATAGGAAAAATTATAAGCCTCATGAAGAATCTTCTCTCTCAAGTCACTAACATAAGGCACACACAATCTACCTTGGTACATAAGGGCACCATCTCCCCCTTGGGAGAAAACCTCCACCTTACCATCTCTCACCAAGGCCTTCAATTCTAGCAAGGCAGGGTAAAGGTCATGTCTTTCCTTCACATCCTCAATCAATGAAGATTTGGAACAATCAAGCACCACTACTCCACTATTGTCCACCTTCTCCAACCTTACTCCCAACCTAGCCAATCGATGGACCTCTTTAGCCACCTCTTTGCCATCATCGTCAATATGAGCTAGGCTACACATAGATGCCCTAATTAAAGTATCGGCCACAACATTAGCCTTACCAGGGTGATGATGCACACTCATATCATAATCTTTAAAAAGCTCTATCCATATTCATTGTCTGGGCCTCATCAACTTCTTTCCTAGCATGTACAACATAGAACTAATTACCATATGGGTCACCACCTTAAGCTTGGACACTTTGTTTCACTTGCCCTTTTTAAGATACTTGACCTTGTCGATGCCCTTTTTTACTCTTACAGCAACATTGGGACACTCAATGATCTTATGTACCATCTGTCCACAACCAAAACATGCATTAGTATCCTTTAAGCACTTACCATAATGGTTCCTCCCTAAGTTGGAGGAATAGCACGACCTTTCCCAACATCACCTTGATCCTTAGAATTGGCCTCTTTTTCTTTGTCAAACCTTTGAGGAGCACTTTTTGAAGACCCTTTGCCTTGTTAAAATCGGCCTCCACTGGTCTTACAATAGGAGAATCCACCCTCATAATGATCCCTCTTATACTCCTTTGATCTCATCGTTTAAAGCTTTTCACTCTTCACTTGTTCAGCGTATTCCATGAGTCTAGAAATATCTATTTCCTGAATGAGCATGGTGGCCTTACATTCTATCTTCACTAAGTCGGATACACACCAATTGAACTTTTCCAAGCAAGCCCCAGAGTTAGCCATCGATAAAGGAGTGAATTTGGATAATTTGGTGAACTTGAGGGCATAGTCCTTCACACTCATACCATCTTGGTACAAGTTCATAAAACATCATCACCTCATCTTCCCTTATATCAAGTTGGAAGAAATGGTCTAGGAAGGAATGTTTGATCATCTCCAAAATTATAGCACCTTCATTAAGCCTCTCGTACTTCTGTTGAGTGAACCAAGCATGAGCCACTCCTTTCAATTACATGCCTCCAACATGGCCATTTCCTTTAAAGATACTAGCATAATATCCACTACCTTATATATCTCATCAACAAACTCTTGTGGATCCTCATCCACCTTAAACTATGAAATTCCAGGGGATTCATTCTAGTGAAGTCTCTTATCCTCGAAGCCGGAGTAGGAATGTTTGGAGAAGCAACAACTTAAGCTAATATGGTGATTACAGCTTTAAACTCTCAATTACACACTTGGTTCACTCTAGGGACTTGAGGGGCCAAAGGAACTTCATTTGCATTAGCATTATTTCCTCTTGGCAATGGAGCACATCGCAGAGCCATTTCTAAAAACACAAAGGGGCAACACGACATAGAGTACAAAAGAAGCAAAATTTTCATAAAACATCTCATAGCCTCCTATTTGTTTAAAGCAATGAACAACACACTAGACAATGTGGCATGTTGGACTCCCTAGGATTCTTTTGAACCATATGATCTAATACCACTTTTGTCATGACCTGAACCTAGGGCCTAGCTGTAATATGCCGAATGTGACACCCAAAGGCATCCCATCCATGTCTTATGTTCATAACATCAATATTCAAGATATTAAATTAGCATACATAAGAGAATAAGCAAGTCAAAGTATATAGAACTAAAAAGTCATAGGTTCCTTTAGGGAACATACATTAATTTATCAACTCCCAATCAAGCCTCTATATCATAAATCTTGGTAGGGACTAGCACGTAGCTCACTAGCTCACCCTCAAGATATATATAAAAGAATGCAAATGGTAATGTCTCAATATAAAGGAAATCATCATAAGGTTTGTTTCCGAATCATGGGAACTCAGTAATAAATCTTCGAGCTCAAAGTCCAAACCTAGCCACGAAATCAAATAGTTGCCTAGTCGTGCATCCCTACATGGTTAGATCATATAGGCAAAGAAGTATGCATTATTACACAAAATGCACTAAGTATGTGGTATGATATTAATCAAGGGACATCACAATAATATCAATATACATAATCATAATCAATAAGATAAGGACACAAAATGTATGGGCATGTAAGTTAAAAAAATCATGAGAAGAAACATTATTAAATTCATTCATAACCTTAACATTATATATCTTGGAATAAGATCATAAATGACATATAATACGATGCAGAATGTCACATAGCATCTTAATGTTCACTCTATATCAAGCTAAGAGTAGTTTACTTTGCTAAGGTAAACTTGATCCTCACCCTATATTCTCTATGCTAGCACGATGAGAACCATTATTGACCCTACCTTTTAGGCTCTGTCCTAGCATGGTGAGTATCCATCATATAAGCTAATTGGATCCAATAGCACACCTTTAAGGCATAAAACATAAACAATATTCCTATGGTGGCACATAATTATAGGACCATAGTATATATCAAAGCCCTCTATGTGTTAAGTCATATCCTATAGAATATATAAATCATGCATATACATAGCTTTAAACATAACTCATACTTCAATAAAATCATATTTTCATAATTCATAAATAGTCATCGTACCTTTTATGAACACATTATATTATAAAAATAGTCCACCTACTTTGCTTTCATTATAGGGTGGGTATATATTCCTACCTTAACATGATCTTACACATTGGGATTTTCATTGTTCTTTTTATCATAACATCATCATAGTTTTCATAACATCATGATTATCATAACATAATCATCATCATCATTTAATATATGCTTTTCATATTTAAGATGATAGACATAGAAGTTCATAGCTTTATCATAGGCAACTAAGGTTAAGTGTGGATCTATGAGGATTTGAGTCAAAATCATGCAATTGAGTAGGATTCATAAAAATGTGCATTTAAATCAATTTAAAACATCAATAAATGAACCCAATTATACTTGAAATCTCAAACTTTTTCTTGAAATCATATAGATCATGAAATTCATTATAATTCATCCATAATTAGTCATAATCATCATATAGGAATCAAAATTTATGCATTGGGAATCATAACTGGAAAGCCCATAAAAATTCA
>JAOTQJ010023705.1:0-16632 GCA_025642045.1 Solanum sejunctum | reverse complement strand
AGATAGTATCATTCATATATATATATATATATATATATATATATATATATATATAGAGAGAGAGAGAGAGAGAGAGAGGGAGAGGGAGAGAAGAGACACCTTTCATTATCAAATCATCATCATTCCATCATCATTTCATCATCATATAGTCATTCAACTCATAAGACATACATTGGACCTTCAATTACTCAAGAATCCATAATTGGACATTTTATCAAACACTTAGAGGGTGTTTAAAGCTAGTGCAAAACCGTGCTATTCAAGAGTAAAATCATGCTAGAAAAATCAGTGTAAAGCCATCAATAGACACTTGGTAACACACTCAAAAAATATACATCAAGACCCTTCATAAATCCTCACAATAGACCATAGATTCATAGCTCCAAACATAGTAAAATAGTTATAATTCATAAACCTAACATAGTGTGCAGTGAATTTCATAATGAATAAGACCCACTTAATAAATCAACCTTAAATCATGCAATTTTTGAGTAAAGGAGCTTGGGTATCATGGGTGAAAGGAACCCATGAAAGAAACCTATATACCTTAGCTTTGGAGGTGAACTTGGGAAAATTGGAGATGGAGACTTAAAGCTTGAGAGAAAATCCTTAGATCTGGAGAAGGTTTTGAGTCTTGAGTTTAGGAGATAAAATATTGGCTAAGTGTTTGAATGAGCATTGGAGAATGTTTAGAATGATATGAAGTTGAAAAATGGTTAAGTATAGGCATTTTCATGTTTGGAAACACTTTGGGCCAAGACTTAAAAGTCTTGGACCAAGTCACAAAATAGACACCTTTTTATACAGAAGTGCGTCATGAAAGTGACGCCGATTCCTCTCTGGAATTTTCATTTTGGGAATTTTAAATTTTGATATGGTTGCTCTAAGATTGGGATTAGATCATTATCCACCCAATTTTGACCCCTTTAACAAGAATATAAAGTTAGATTTTTGATATCACACACAGATTTTGAGATAAAAGAAAATTACAATTCTGGGCACTTTCGAGGCACATTTTGGCACTTTTTAGGGCCGTTTCAATATCTCCCCCTTGGGAACATTCATCCCCAAATGTCAAAGAGAGGTATATGGGATGCACAAACATAACAATTTTATCCCATATAGAGATGCAACAATGCACTTAAATATCATTTCAAAATCTTCATCAAAGTGTAAAATCATCATGAACTTATCAATTTAAACATGAAGATATGCAATGACATGGGACTGAACTTAAGAATTGTGATCAAATGAAGGACTTAGATTAATACCTTAGGATTTAGTGGAGTTGAGAAGGTAAGGATATCACTTTCGCATGTCCGCTTTGGCCTCCCAAGTAGCACTTTCAACTTGTTGATTCCTCCAAAGGACCTTAAGGAAAGTGGCCTATTTATTTCTCAACCTGTTCACTTGACTATCCAAAATCTGAACTAGAACCTCTTCATATGTCAAATTATCCTCAAAAACACCCACAATATCAAGAGGCACAATGGCATTTGAATCACCCATACATTTCCTCAACATGGACACATGGAACACCGGATGAACCAATTCCATATCACTAGGCAACCTCAACTCATAAGCTACCTTGCCAACCATCCTCATGACCTCATAAGGACCAATATATCTTGGGCTCAACTTGCCCTTCTTACCAAAATCAACCACACCCTTTATGGGTGAAACCTTTAAGTAAATCTAATCACCAACTTTAAATTCAAGGTCTCTTCTTCTCACATTGGCATAGGATTTTTGATGATTTTGGGCTATCTTCAACCTTAACCTAATTATCCTAACCTTCTAAAGAGCCTCCATAACCAGATCTAGTCCTAACAAAGCTATCTCACTAACCTCAAACCATCAGATTGGTGATCTACAATGTCTCCCATAGAAAGCCTTGAAAAGAGCCATACCGATGCTAGAAAGATATCTATTGTTGTAGGCAAACCCAATCAATAGAAGATGACCATCCCAACTACCTTTAAGCTCCAACACATATGCTCTAAGCATATACTTAAGGTTTTGGATGGTCCTCTCAGCTTGGCCAACCGTTTGAGGGTGGAAGGCTATAGAAAGCTTAACTCTAGTACCAAGACCCCTTTGTAAGGACCTCCAAAAATGTGAAGTACATTGACCTCCACGATTCGATATGATAGACAAAGGAAACCCAGGCACCCTGACCAAGTCATGAATGTATAACCTTGCAAAATCTTCAGCCCCAAATGTGGTCTTAACCAATTGAAAGTGATCTAATTTTGTCATCCTATCAACCACAACCCAAATGGTATCAAAACCCTTTCTAGTCTTGGGAAACCCAACAACAAATTCCATATTTATCTCTTCCTACTTCCAGGTAGGATCCTTAATGTCTTGGGTTAGGCCACCCGGCCTTTGATGTTCAACTTTGAATTGTTAATAAGTTTGACAACTGAAAATAAAATTGGCAATGTCCCTCTTCATGCCTCCCCACCAATACATTACCCTCAAGTCTCTATACATTTTCGTGGAATCGGGGTGGATTTAATAAGAAGAGTTATGGGCGTCATCAAGGATCTTTTCTATTAAACCATCAACATATGGTACACATAACCTACCTTGGTACCTAAGGGCACTATCTCACCATTGGGAGAAAACGTCCACCTTGCCCTCTTTCACCAAGGACTTCAATTCTAACAAGGAGGGATCAAGGTCTTGTTTTGTCATCACCTCATCAAGCAAAGAAAACTTAGAACCATCAATAACAATAACATCATCACTACCAACCTCCTCCAATCTAAACCCCAACCTAGCCAACTGATGCACTTCCCTAGCCATCTCCTTCCCACTACTATCAAAATGAGCTAGGCTATCCACGTACACCCTACTCAAAGCATTTACCACCATAGTTGCCTTACCTAGATGATAATACACACTCATATCATAGTCTTTAAGAAGTTCTAACCATCTCCTTTGCCTCAAGTTGAGATATTTTTGAATGAAGACATATTAGAGGCTCTTAGAATTGATGAACACATCAATATGCACCCCATTCAAGTAGTGACGCTAAATCTTTAATGAAAACACAACGACCGCTAACTCTAGATCATGGCTAGGGTAGTTCCTTTAATGTACCTTGAGTTGTCTAAAAGCATAAGCTATGATCTTACCATTTTGCGTCAACACACAAACCAAACAAATTAGGAAGCATCACAATACACCACAAATCCCTCAAGCCTATCCGACATTGACAATATAGGAGCGGACATAAACTTGTCTTTCTATGTTTGGAAACTCCTCTCACATTTATCAATCCCACAAATTAGCCTTCTTTTCAGTAAATTTTGTCATAGGAGATATAATAGAAGAGAACCCTGCAAGGGGCTAGCCATTTTTCTAAGATTTATCTTCATTCCAGGTATCATCAAGTGAATGTGAGGGAGTGTGATATTCCCAAGATGACCTTCCAGACTAGATATGGGCATTATAAGTTTGTTGTGATGTCTTTTGGGTTGACCAATGCACTAGCTATCTTTGTAGACCTAATGAATAGGGTCTTCAAACCCTACCTCGATTCCTTTGTTGTGGTCTTCATTAATGATATTTTTATCTATTCTCGTAACAAAGAGGAGCATAGGACTCATTTGATGGTTGTGTCGCAAAGAATGAGGGAGGAGAAATTATATGTTAAATATGAAAAGTGTGAATTTTGGTTGAGGGAGGTTGCCTTCTTAGTACATGTGGTGTCGGGGGATAGTATTAGAGTGAATCCAAAGAAGACTGATATGATAAGAAATTGGCCTAAACTATTAATCCCATCGTACATTAGAAGTTTCTTGGGCTTAGCGATTACTATCGGAGGTTATTGAATAGCTATTACCTTACCATTTTGCATCAAAACACAACCCAAACCAATTCTTGAGGCATCAAAGTACATAACAAATCTTTCTAACCCTTCTGGTAGAGACAAGATAGGAGTGGAGATAAGCTTATCTTTCAAAGTTTGGAAACTCTTTTCACACTCATCAATCCACTAAATTTTGCCTTCTTTTAGGTCAACTTAATCATGGGAGAATCAATAGAAGAGAATCTATTCACAAACCTCCGGTGAAACCTTCTAACCCCAGGAAACTTCTAATTTACATAGAGTCAAAGGTCTAGGCTAATTTCTAATCAACTCCCTCTTTTTAGGATCCACCTTAATGCTATCCCCCGACACCACATGCCCTAGAAAAGCAACCTCCTTCAACCAAAACTCATATTTTTCATATTTGGCATACAACTTCTCCTCCCTCGAGATTTGAAACAGCACTTTCAAGTTACTCACATGCTCCTCCTCACTATGGGAATAGATCAACATATCATCAATAAAAACCACTACAAACAAATCAAGGTAGGGTTTAAAGACCCTATTTATAAGATCCATGAAGATAGCTAGTGCATTAGTCAACTTGAAGGACATAACTATAAATTTAAAATGCCCATACCTTGTTCCAAAAGCCATCTTAGAAATGTCACACTCCCTCACTTTCACTTGGTGATACTCGGACCAAAGAGCAAACTTAGAGAAGTGACTAGCCCTTTGAAGTTGGTCAAAAAGATCATCAATCCTTGGTAGAGAGCACTTACTCTTTATGGTGACCTTATTAAGTTGTGGGTAATCAATGTACACTCTAAGAGTACCATCCTTCTTCTTCACAAATAACACTGGTGCACCCCAAGGTGGTTAGCTAGGCCTAATAAAACCCTTTTCTAACAAATCCCTCAATTGTTATTTCAATTCCTTCAACTCCGTCGAGGCCATATGGTAAGGGGGAATAGAAATAGGTTGAGTATCAAGAAGGAGGTCTATGCCAAAATCAATTTCCCTTTTGGCAGGAACAATAGAAAGCTTATCGGGATAGACATCAAGAAACTCATTAACCACTGTAACCAACTCTATAGGAAGGACTTTGGACTCAACATCCCTAACCCTCACAAGATGATAGAGACACTCCTTAGAAATCAACTTTTGGGCTTTAATGTAAGAAATTAATCTACCCTTGACAACTACATCATCACTCTCTCACTCAAGGGCAGGTTTATTAGGGAACTAGAACTTGACCCTACGAGTTCTACAAACAATAAAAGCATAATATGCATGCAACTAATCCATCCTAAGAATGGCATCAAAATCCACCATATCCAATTCAACAAAACCGCAAGGCAAGATTTTATGCAAAATGAAAATGGAACAATTTCTATAGACCCTTCTAGCAACAATGACTCACCAACAGGGGTTGACACTTATATGGCTCACACAACAAGTCGGGACTAACATGAAGCTTTTTGGCAATAAAGGAAGTAATAAAAGAAAGAGTGGCACCTAGGTTTATTAAGGCATACACATCAAAATCAAAAACGTTTAACATACCAGTGATGACATTGGGCACCTCATCTACGCCTTGTCTTCCTTGAAGAGCATAAAACCTATTGTGAATTGGAGCATCACCTTGTTGGGCTCCTCCTCCCTTAGGACCTACATTTGCACCTTGGCCTTGTGGACGATCATCTCTACCCCTGTTGCAATTACAAGGACAATCAATCACCTTATGACCCACTTCACCACAACCATAACAAGCATTAGTGTCCTTCAAACACAGGCCATTATGGCCTCCACCATATCTTGGGCACATAGTATTAGGCACCACACTACCACTACCTTGGCCCTTTGGGTTGTCATTAGCAAACTTTCTAGTAGGAGCATTGGAAGACCTTGGCCTTGTTAAAACCTGCCACCCTTGGGACTTTGAAACCTACCTTCAAAACGGCCCCTCTTGAACTCTCCACTCCTTTTTCTAAGTTTCTCCCTCTCTAATTTTTTGGCATATGTCATAAGGCGGGACAAATTCATATCACTTATCAACATGGCATCATAACACTCCTTATTAACCAAGTCAGATACCCTCATCACAAATTTGTTAATCCTAGACCTCGCCTCGTCCACCAATTATGGAGCATACTTGGATAGTTGATTGAACTTGAGGGCATACTCCCTTACACTCATAGATCCTTGATTTAGATTTATAAATTCCATAATTTTGGCCTCCCTTAACTTAAGAGAGAAGAACCAATTGAGAAATGCCACCTTGAACTCTTCTCAAATGATGACATTGTTATTCTCCTTTTTCACTTTCCATTGGGTGAACCAAATTTGAGCTACCCCCTTGAGTTAGCAGGCCGCCAACTCCTCTTTCTCCTCTGATCTAACCCCCATAATAGACAACACTTTGTACACTTTATCCATGACATCTTGAGGATCCTCATCCACTTTAGACCCATGGAACTTCGGTGGGTTAATTTTTGGAAAATCCCTCACCCTAGATGCTAGAGTAGAAGCATAAGGGTCTTGGGCCCATTAGTTTATTTTATTAGTCATGGAAGGGGCCGATATAGTTATAGCATCCCAAAACTCTTCATGCGCCACTCCCCCATCTTGAGAAGCTTGAGGAGTGGGAGGGGCTGGTTGGTCCTCGAGTGAATGGGCTCTTCTTCCTCTTGGAATAGGCATTATCTAGAATAGCAAAGAACCTTCATTAGACGAAAAAGCCTTACCTTAACTTCTATAGCATGATATAGACCATGAAAAAGGAAAACATTTTCTAAAATGCCTCATAGCCTCATACTCATAGTTGTGGTGCACTTCACAACCATGAATAAGACTCTAATCGACGTGGTGTGTTGGATTCCGAGGACTATTAACAACCTAGTGCTCTAATATAATTATTTCATGACCCAAGCCTAAGGCCTAGATGTAACAAGATGAATGAGAACCCGAAGGGACCCCAAACAAGCCTCTTGACATATCATATACACATCCTTGGTTGCGAAAGCAATTAAACAACAACAAGAGAGTATAAATTAGGATAAAGGGACTAAGGGAAGTCTTTGATAGCATAAAACATAGAAGAGTCAAAGCTCAAACCGTGAGTACATCCTTTGTTCCAACAACGCCTCTAAACATAGATTTGATTGGGGGCCAAGACACTTTCCGGGCTCACCCTCATAGTATCAATAGTTCAACATGAAGATTAAACAAAGCAAGAGTAGCATGGCTAGTGTCCCTGAACATGAGAACTCACCAAATCTTATCTTCAAGATGCCAAAACTGGCCACGTGGAGGATGACTGTAAGGGGCTCCGGTTCCTACATAGTAACATTAGGTAGGCATAGAGTATGCATTAGTACGTTTGAATGTACTAAGTAAGTAGTATGCAATGCAACAAGAGATAGACAACATAGTCAAAATGCATAATCATAAGAAAGGGATGAATATAATAACAACATAGCATGCATGACCAAAGCTTGAAGTAAAGCATGCTAGTATAGAACATATTGCATGTGTAGGAAGAGACCACCATCATAGAACAAGCAAACTAGTGTTTGGAATCCAAGGCATATCAGCCCGGAAAACGTGATTGAGGTATCTACTACTCAATTGGTAGATGGGTATAACACCTCCCATCATAATGGTCATGGTATATACCCCTCAATATAGTAGATAGGCATAGGACCCCCCACCATAATGGTCAAGGTTTATACCCCTCAACATGGTAGATGGGCATAACAACCCCCCATCAAAGTGGTTGAAGCATATCACCCCCTCAACAAGGTGTGGTCAACTTGCAATACGATAGATACTTTTCATTAATTCAACACATACATACATTCCTTTCATCATCATAACGTTACATGACTCATAAGCCATACAACAGATCATCAGTAACTCAAGAATCCTTAACCATATATTTTATCAAACACTTGGCAGGTGTGTAATGCTAGTTCTAAATAATGCGATTCAAGAGTCAAATCATGTGAGAAAACTCAAGGTAAATCAACCCACCAGCACATATTAAAACCCTTATGCAAGATAGTTTGAAACCCCTCATCAAATCTCATAATAGATCATAGATTCTATCATAACCCAAGCCTAGGGCCTAGACGTGCTCGGTGAATGAGGAACTCGAAGGAACCCCAAACAAGCCTCAAAGCATATCATTACATATCTTTGATAGCGGAAAAAATTAAAATGATAATAAGTGATAAGCATAAATAATGGGAATTAGGACTAAGGCTAAATTTCAATATCATAAAGACTAAGAAATGAGAGAGTCAAGGCTCATAGCATAGATACATAATATGTCCAACAAAACCTCTAAACCTTAGATACTTAACGGGGGCCAAGACAACCAACCAGGCTTGCCCTCATAATAATGACAATAAGTAATCTAAACAGACAAAACATAAGCTTGAGAGAAGATAGATATTATCCTCAGACTTGAGGAATCACTATAAGCTAAGTTGAACAATCTGTGTAGCCACGAGGAGAATCCATAGGAGCTCTGGTTCCTACATGGTGATATCATGTAGGCATAGAGTATGCGTTAGTACATTTGGATGTACTAATTATGTAGGATGTAATGCAACAATAGATAGATATCATAGGCAAAATACATAATCATACTCAACGGATAGCATAATAGCATGATGACATGTATAAATGATGCTTGAAGTAAAACCATGCTTAAAAAGAACATAATACATGTGTAAGGAGTGACCATTCTTAGCGCAATCCAATGCCTACCACCTCCTTAGAGAGGCGTATGAGGTACAAACCCCTTCATGAGGTTGATAGAGTACAAACCCCCAACAAGGTTGATGGAGTACAAACCCCCAACATGGTTGATGGGTATAAACCCCCAATAAGGTTGATGGGTACAAACCCCTAACAAAGTTGATGGATACCAATCTCTAATAAGGTTACCCGAGCCTACCACCCGCTAAGCTAAGCGATCTAGGTACCAACCCCTCAACAAGGTTACCTAGGCCTACAACCCTATTTCATCATCATTCTATCATCATTTCATCATCATATAGTCATTTAACTCATAAGACATGCATTGAATCTTTAATTCCTTAAGAAAACATAACTGGATATTTTATCAAACAATTATAGGGTGTGTAGTCTATGTAAAACCTTGCAATTCAAGAGTGTTATCATGCTAGAAAATCCAATGTAAAACCATCAATAGATTCTTGGTAATACCCTCAAGCAATATACATCAAAATCCTTCATCAAATCTCACATTAGATCTTAGATTTATAGCCCAAAAATTAGTGAAACAGTCACAATTTCATAAACCCCAACATGGTGTGCAGTGATTTTCAAAATACATAAGACCCATGAGAGAACAACTTTAAATCATGCAATTTGTAAGAAAGGAAGCTTGGACATCATGGGTGAAAGGAACCCATGAAAGAAACCTACATACCTTAGTTTTGGAGATGAACTTAATGAATATTAGAGATGGAGAATTGAAACTTGAATGCAATCCTTAAGATCCGGAGAGGGTTTTGGCACATGAATTTTGAGAGAAATAGAAGACTAAGTGTTTTAGTAAGTATTGGGGAATGTCTCGTATGATATGAAGGAAAAATATGACTAAGTTTAGGTATTTTCACATATGGAAAGGATTGGACCCTAGACTTTAAAGCCTTGGACCAAGATAGAAAAACTTGATGAAATTACACTGAAAAATAACACTGGAGCATCGTGCCAGTTACATGCAGGCCCACTATTTTTGTCAAACTTTAAAATTGCAACGGTTGCTCTAGAATCTGGGTTAGACCTATACCCCACTCAATTTGACTCTCTAAACAAGAATATGATATCAAATTTTCGATATCGTGCATAGATTTTGAGATATGTAGAAATTATGACTCCGACCATTTTCGAGGCACATTTTTGGGCACTTTTTGGAGTCATTAAAATATCTCCCCCTTGGGTACATTCGTCCCTGAAAGTCAAAGAAACATACAAGAAAAGAGTAATCATAAAGAGATCATCCCCAACCAGAATGCAACAACACACTTAAAACATCATTTTCAAAATGTCAACATAAGTGTTAAAATCACCATGATCTTCCTTAATATAATCATGAATGCATGCAATGACATAAGGGCTGAAACATAAGACTTGGAATTCATAAAAGAGACTTTACGAGTTATCATAATCTTGAATAAAATGAAAGAGGTACGGATATTGCTCCTCCATGCTCACTCTGGCTCCTCGAGAGAAACTATCGACTTAACAATTCTACCAATGGGCCTTGACAAGCACTATGCCCTCAAAAATCAACCTTTATTCATATCCACTCAACTTCTCCACCATACCTCCTCATAAGTTGACTCATCCTCCACAATGTGCACAACCTCAAGAGTCCTATAACATGAAGAACCGGACAAACCATATTCGCATCCAAAGGCACTTCCTATTCGTGTGGAACCTCACCAACCTTCCTCAACACCCTATGAAGACTCACAAACCATGAATCCAATTCCCTATTTACCAGGGCAAACCACACCTTTCAGGAGCAAAACCTTCAATTAGCCCTAATCACTAACTTGAAACCAAGCTCTCTCTTCTTACTTCGACATAAGACCTTTGACGACCTTGGCCTGTCCCCAACCTTCCCCTATTCAATCTTACCTCTCCATAGCATCCATAACCAGATCCAACCTAACCAAGCCATCTCTCCTACTTCAAACCACCCAACTAGTGATGTACAATGTCTACCATAGAGAGCCTCAAGAAGAGCCATACCGATGCTAGAGTAATTGCTATTGTTATGGGCAAACAAAATCAATGGAAAATGATCATCCCAACTACCCATGAACTCTAAAATATAAGCCCACGCATATCCTCAATTATTTGGATAGTTCCTTCGGCTTGGCCATCCGTTGAAGTGTGCAAGGCTTTACTAAGTTTAACTCTTATATCAAATCCCCTTTGATAGGAGCTCCAAAAGTGTGAGGTAAAGTTAGCACCACAATCCAATATGATGGACAAAGGAACCCCATGTAACCTCATCAAGTGAGGAATGTAAAACCTTGCATAACGTTCCGCCCCATATGTGGTCTTAACCGGTAGGAAATGAGTCGATTTTGTCATTCTATCAACCATAACCCAAATGGAATCAAAACCTTTTCTAGTCTTGGGCAACACAACCACAAAATCCATATTATCCACCACCCACTTCCACGTAGGAACCTTTATGTCGTCAGTTACGCCACCCGACCTTTGATATTTGGATTTAACTTGTTGACAAGTATGACATCCAGAGACGAATTTGGCAATGTCTCTTTTCATGCCTCATAACCAATACACACCCCTCAAATCTCTATACGTTTGTGGAATAAGAAGAATTATGGGCCTCATCAAGGATTTTCTCCCTCAAACTATCAACACAAGGCACACTCAAACTACCTTGTTACCTAAGGGTACCATTTCCCCTTGGGAGAAAACCTCCACCTTACCATCTTCTACCAATTACTTCAATCCCAACAAGGCAAGGCCAAGATCTTGCTTAGCTTTTACCTCATCAACCAATGAAGATTTAGAATCATCAACACAATAACACCACCATTGTCAACATCCTCCAACCTAACCCCCCAATCTAGCTAACTGATGCATCTCCCTGGCTACCCTTTTATTGCCACCATCAATATGTGCTAGTTACCCATAGAAACCCTACTCAAAGCATCTGCCATAATACTAGCATTACCGGGACAATAATGCACACTCACATCATAACCTTAAGAAGGTCTAACCACCTCCTTTGTCTCAAGCTAAGATCCTTTGAGTGAACGCAAATTGGAGACTTTAGTGAATGGTAAATACATTAACATGCACCCCATATCATCAATGACACCAAATTCAAAGCAAATACCATGATGACCAACTCAAAGTCGTAGATAGGATAATCCTTCTTATCCATCTCATATTGCCTAAAAGCATAGACTATTACCTTACTATTTTCGCATCAACACACAACCCTAGAGAATCTAGGAGGCACCACAATATACAACAAACCCTTCCACACCTTTCAATAAAGAAAAGATTGGAGCAGATACAAACTTATCCCTCAAGGTTCAAAAATTATTTTCACACTCAACTGTTCACATAACATTCTTTTGGGTCAACTTAATCATTGGAGAAGCAATAGAAGAGAACCCATTCACAAACCTTCGGTAGTAACCCGCTAAGCCCAAGAAACTCCTAATATCCAAGGGAGTTAATTGTCTAGGATAATTGTTAATCACATCCATCTTCTTAGGATCCATCTTAATACCATCCTCTGACACACCATGACCTAGGGAGGTAACCTTATTTAACCACATTTCACACTTTACACACTTAACATACAACTCCTCTTACCCTGAGATTTGCAACACTACCCCCAAATAGTTCTCAGGTTCTAAATAAACAATATCACATCACTAGAGACTACCACCAACATAACAATGTAGGGATTAAAGACCTCATTTATGAAACCCATAGACATAATTGGGCATAAGTCAAACCAAAAGGGCATTACACCAAATTCAAAGTATCGAGAAGGATTTCATTAACATACTAATCACCGGAATCACCTAAATAGAAATAACTTAGGTCCAACACCCCTACTTATACAAGATGATAAATGCAACCCTTAGAGATCAATTGTACCTTAAGACAACAAACAGACTTACCCCTTGGCAACCACTTTACCAGCTACCACTTAAAAATAAATTTAATAGGGAATCAGACTTTAACTCTATGAGCCCTACATTCAATGGGGACACAACATCGTAACTAATACATCCCAAGCATAGCATCAAAATCCACCACATCAAACCCACAAGTCACAAGGCAAGACCTAGTGCCATATGAACATGAAACAACACCTATGAATCATTAAACAACAATAGACTTTCTAATGAGATAGACACCAAAGAGAGTTCGAGACACACATGAAACCCACTAGCAACCAAAAGAATAATCAAAGAAATAGTGACATATCGGGCCCATCAATGCAAGCACATCAAAGCCAAAGGAAATTTTGGCATACCAATAGTAACATCGGGTGCCTCATCCCCTTATTGAGCTTCTTGATCAACACCACCACCTTTACTCTTTTCTTGAGCATAAGGGTAATCCAGAATTTTGTGGCCCATCTCACCACACCCAAAGCATGCACCTGTGTTCCTCCTATATGTACCACTATGTTTCCTCCTATATTTTGTGCATCTAGGATGAGTTACCCCATTATCATCTCCTTTACCCTTATTGTGTTTACGAGGGTAATCTTTCATCTTATGAGCCAACTCTCCACAACCATAACAAGCATCATAACCTCTCAAGCATGGGACATCATCGCACCTACCATATTTTGGACACCTAGCATAAGGCACCACACCACCTCTATATTTGAGACTTTAGAACTTTCCTTCAATACGGGCCCTCTTGGCCCGACTCTTTCCCCTTAACATTTGAAGTTTTGGGAGCATTCACTTGTTGATCAAGGTGAATTGCCTATTTTGCCGCCGCTTTGGCCAAAACCCATAGAGCATTGGGAACCTTCACATTAGTCATATCACCATACCGAGTAGCTTGAGACATATCCTGTAATATAAGAGTTAGGGATTAATAAAAAGCCCTAGGAGGCCTAACTCTATCGCTCGACATAGATCATGAAGAAGTAAAACATTTCCTAGAACACCTCATAGCCTCCCATTCATAGTCGTGGCACGCTTTACAATCATGAATAAGACTCTAATCGATACAGTGTGTTGGATGCTAAGGATCTAACAAACTGGTGCTCTGATACCATATTTGTCACAACCCAAGCCTAGAGCCTAAACGTGACCGATGAATGGGGAACTCGAAGGAACCCCAAATAAGCCTTATAGCATATCATTACACATCCTTGGTCATAGAAGAAATTAAAATGATATTAAGAGATAAGCATAAACAGGTGAAATTGGGACTAAGGGTAAATTTTTGTATCATAAACACGAAGAAATGAGAGTGTCAAGGCTCATAACATAGATACATTACATGTTCAATAACATTTCTAAACCTTATATACTTAGGGGGGACAAGACAAGCAACTGGGATCACCCTCATAATAATGACAATATATAATCAAAACATACAAGACATAGTCGAAACATAAGCTTGAGAGAAGATAGATATTTTTCTCGAACTTGAGGACTCACCATAAGCTAACTTGAACAATCTGTTTAGCCATGAGGAGAATTAATAAGGGCTCTGGTTCCTACATGGTGTTATCATGTAGGCATACAGTATACGTTAGTACATTTGAATCTACTAAGTATGTAGGATGCAATGCAACATTAGATAGACATCATAGGCAAAAATGCATAATAATTCTCAATAGATAACATAATAGCAAGATAGCATGTATGAATGATGCTGGAAGTAAAACCATGCTTATATAAAACATAATACATGTGTAAGGAGTGACCATTCTTAGTGTAATTTAAGGCCTACCACCTCCTTGGAGAGGCAGGCGCATGAGGTACAAACCCTTTTATGAGGTTGATGGAGTACAAACCCCCCAACAAGGTTGATAGGTACAAACCCCCAATAAGGTTGATGGGTACCAACCCCCAACAAGGTTACCTAGGCCTACCACCCCCCAAGCTAGGCTATCGAGGTACTAACCCCTCAACAAGGTTATCTAGGCCTACAACCCCCTAAGCTAGGCTTGGTCATCCCTAACACCATAGAGATAATATCATATATATATACTCATTTAATCATCATATCGATACATTCATTTTCATTATCACTTCATCATCATATAGTCATTTAACTCATAAGACATGCATTGGACCTTCAATTCATCAAGAAAACATAATTGGACATTTTATCAAATACTTAAAGGGTGTGTAGTGCTAGTGTAAAACTATGCAATTCAAGAGTGTTATCATGCTATAAAATCCAATGTAAAACCATCAATAGATTCTTCGTAACACCCACAAGTAATATACATTAAAATCCTTTATCAAATCTCACATTAGATCTTAGATTGATAGCCAAAAATATAATAAAACAGTCATAATTTCATAAACCCCAACATGGTGTGCAGTGATTTTCACAATACATAAGATCTATGAGTAAATCAACTTTAAATCATGTAATTTATAAGACAAGAAGCTTGGGCATCATGGGTGAAAGGAACCCATGAAAGAAACCTATATACCTTAGCTTTGGAGATGAACTTAATGAATATTAGAGATGGATACTTGAAGCTTGAGTGCAATACTTAAGATTCAGAGAAAGATTTGGCACGTGAACTTTGATAGAAATATAGGACTAAGTGTTTTAGTAAGTATTGGGGAATGTCTTGTATGATATGAAGGCAAAATATGGCTAAGTATAGGTATTTTCACGTATAGGAAGGCTTGGGCTCAAGATGCAAAAGTCTTGGACCAAGATAGAGAAATTGGATGAAATTACACTGAAAAATAACACTGGCGCATCATGCCAGTGACACGCAGGCCCACTATTTTCGTCAAACTTTAAAATTTCAAAATTTGTTTATGGTTGCTCCGAAATTGGGGCTACACCCATTTTCCACTCAATTTGATGCCTTGAACAAGAATATGAAGTTGGATTTTCAATATCGCACGTGGATTTTGAGATATGTGGAAATTATGATTCCAGACACTTCTGAAGCACGTTTTCGAGCACATTTTGGGGTCGTTATAGATTCATAGCTCAAGACATATTTAACCAATCAACGTTTTATGAAACCTACACATAGTTTATAATCAAATTTCATAATAAGGGTGTCATGACCCAACCCAGGGGCCGTGATTAGTGCCGGGTGGGCACCCAGATAAACACTAAACCGGATTTCCATTCATAATATCTAAGGAATTTCTCAAAATTTTGGCAGAGTTTCCTCTGTTTTACCGACTAGCCTCACCTGCAAACAGCGAACCCAGCAATAACAAACATCACTATACATATATATATGAGGGCCGACAAGGTCACCGTTGTGACAGAACTGCCCAACAAACGTATCATACAAACAAAGTCACACCAACACAGTTCCCACACGCACATGTATCCACATATCTCTAAACACACAAACTGGATCATAAGACGAGATAGGGCCCCGTCATACCCTCGAATATATATACAAATGCAAAGTACAGAAAATAAGAAAACATGTATATACCAATAGACTGCTCCTGAGGCAAGGGAATACTTCAACGGTAGGCGAAGACCCTAAGAAGATGGCTCTCTAACCTGTTCGTCTGTACCTGTGGGCATAAACGCAGCACCCTAAGAGAGGGGGTCAGTATGAAATGCATACCAAGTATGTAAAGCAGAAAGTATCAAATATGAATGGAAATAATAATTCCAACAAAATGTATAACTCAAACTTGTATGCAAACATAAACAAATATTTCTCTTTTTAAACCATCAAAATAATGCGTATCATACGAAAATGATAGTGACCTCCAAACTCACGCCATACCATAGCCTAACACCAAAAATTTCAAATCTCCGACAACTCTAACACAAGTCCCAACTGTAGCCCGAGTAAGCCGAGGCGAATAGCGGCCAAGCACTCACATCACAGGATAGGTGAACTAGGGCGATGGTGCCAAGCGTTCATGTATCGTAATGCATAAAGGTCATCATGCCAGTTTATTGAGCCAAGGCGACGGTGCCGCGCATTCTCGTGAGCCAGGGCGAACTCGGCCCAGCACTCACACGTCATGATGCCATCCCAAGCCCAGCTCCTTATGTCTCCAAGC
>JAOTQJ010023694.1:0-16633 GCA_025642045.1 Solanum sejunctum | reverse complement strand
TTTAAATTATGCCATGTTCGTCATAACTTTTCCAATTGAACGATTTACTTTGATTGAATTAATTACGGGGTCTAACAAAAACTTTCCAGTCCATTAGGACTCGAACCAAACACTACTAGGACTCCAAAACAATATTGTATAGACTTGAACTATACTCATAAAAGGGGTATATAGAGAACAAAACCACCTCATCTACACATAACCTAACTGGATGAACATGTAACCATATAAGGGAAAGATCCTAGACTAGACCTTATGCACTACCTTGTTCTAGATATCACAGCGTAATGAACTCGGGGAATACCTTGGACTAGACTTCAAGGCATGGTCTTGACGGTAGGGATTAGTCTATGTCATGGACTCGAACACATAATATAAACTTGACATGACTTGCACTAGTGGTGCATAGGATGTAATCGACATTATACTCTACTCAACCTAAGTCTGTTAATCCTGTTTACAAGGCTCTATATCTCTCAAGTCAGTATAGTCATCTACTAATCCTGACCAGCATGGGTCTAAGGCATCGCTAGTCTAAAACTACACTAAGAACTAATAATAAGAAATGATAGTATAAATGTTGCACACAATATATATAATTGTCACATGCACGTTAAACATATCAAACAATAGCCCTATCAGTTCCCAGTAAGAAGAAGTACAACAACCAGTGAATATATAACAACCATCACATATCATTCCCCCAAGCGATCCTCAATGGATTAAATTATCACACTATCAACCCAAATAACCAACAATACAACATGAATTCAACAAATTACCATAGGTGACCTCACATGTTAACAGATACTAAAATAATCAAAGAAAATAGCTAATGTAATAATATCTACTATGTAAAGATTTTAACCCCTTTACCCAGCTTTCTAGTCAATCAATCCTAACAAAATTCGCATACTCCACTTAGTCTAAGAGAGAGAAGACAGTAACCTACCTATATGTTGATCATAGGCAGGCATCTCGAATGATTCTATGAGCATTTTTCCCTTGATAATCTTAAAACACTGTCTACTTATCAAAAATAGAGTCACAATGTCAAATGGTCATTCTTATATTGAAATCATTGAAAATGGGCTTAAGCTAAATTTTGAGTGAAAAAGTGAGAATGTAGGGCCCATACACAAAATCCTAATATCAATCATGGATAATGATCCTTATATCTATGTGAGCTGATGTTACAAATTTGGGCTCAATTCGATACTCAAAAAAGGGTAAAACAACTCAATAAGTAATAACATTTTCTTTCGAAAGAACCGAAAAAGCCACAACTATTCTATGAAAATAATACCAACACCTCTATTATCTGCCACACATCAACATCATAATAAACATTAAAAATAACCAAAACTAACCAAGAAAAAAGTGCTTCTCACAGTGATCACATTGAATACACCATAATATGGCTTGGAAATCCTTAAAAAATTACACTAGGACATAGAATCGTAAAGGAGGGTAGTAAAAAGGATGTTACCTCCACCAAAGTTTTTGAATAAGAAGTATTAAAAATATGACTACTTGCAGCAACAACAACTAGAGCGCAAGTCAATAAAATCATACCACAATGATGTGATTTTGAGGTAGAGTAATTTCCATTAAACTTTTGAGATGACAATCTAAGTTAATGCGAAGTACTTGGAAGGTGGTTTGATGCATTTATAGTTTTCATTTCTGTTCTAAATAAATAAAAATGAAGGTAATGGTTGTTTCATTAGCCAAGCCAACCTCAAGTAAAGAGGGACGCATGTCGAGTTCCCTACTTGGGTGCAGTCTCATGGAAACACACACATCTCACTGTTTTGAGGTCGTATGAACTATGATAGTTCATAAATCTATCCTCACATGCTTCTATATTTCAAGCTTCATTCTTATATGTGGAAAATGTATTATGTTCATAAGAGAATTCTAGTACTTACTTGAGTTCAAAGTGTTCTTATAAATTGAGTTTCTAATGTTGGATTATGCAATGGTATATTTTAAATGATCATAACTTTTTGGACATAGAGTATTTGATGTCCCATAAACAACCAAATTAAAGGCTTTGAATTAGCTTTCCAACGTAACTAGTTTCACCTCATTTGGAGTTCGCAGTTCAAAGCTTTGGTCATTTTACTAGAGACTGCCAAATGCAGAGTTGCTATATGAAATCCTTTTATTGGTCGTTGAATGAAGTACGCCCTATCTGCTAACCTATGGTAAAAAGTCCTGAAAATTCATTTTGATGTTCTAGACTATACAAAGCCATATACGGGTTGTAGAATCTTCTATGGGCCATAGAATGGGCTCGAGAAAGTAATCTAGAGACTTTGAAATTTGCACGGAAGGGCTCTTATGGGCAGTAGAAGTTTCCACGGGCTGTAGATGGGCCCGTTGATGACTTTTGATAGCTTTTTAAGCAAGATTATTTTCATCTTTTTCCACCTCATTAAATCCTAGGATTGACATTTTTACACCTAACTAAAGTCCTAAACATGGTAGATTATTCTTGTTATGCAAAAACAATCTATCAAAATGTAGAAGCAAGGTTTAAAGAGAGAAAAGGGCTAAGCTTTGAACATAAACTTGAGAATTCTTCCAAGGTACGTCAAGGTTCAAAATTTCCAGGTATGTAAGTCTAATCAAAACATGAATTCTGTTCTCCCATGTGCCGCATAATCCGTATTGATGGAGTTGTGAGTAAATCAAGTCTCCCATGAATGGTACTTGAAGGTTTTCCTAAAAGTCTAATGTATTTCTACTTAATCTTGAATGAATTATTATTTTATCTATTAAATGTTTTTCCATACTACATGAACCCTAGCATCATTTTTATTATTTTTATATATTTTGCTTACATGAGCATGCATGAGCATAATTTGAGCCTAAAGAGTCTATGGAACCCCAAAATGCTTTAATTTTACATTTGTTCTCCTAAATGCAATAAGTTAGAATGATGCATGATGAGCCCTTATCAGTCAAGAACTGGACCTAAAAAAGATGTAACCAAAAGGGTTGATAGTTGATGTGATAAGTTGAGTTGATAAATGTCTTATGAGACTAGATGAATGAGTTAACCATAGGGTTGATGTCTTATAAGCATATTCAGTCTTAGGAGGATTATTGAACACTGAATTGAGTAAGGGTAAGTTCAACTCGAACTCAATAACTACATAGTTGTCGTAGGAGAGGATTGAACCGCAAAACTGAATATTTCCTATTACCCCAAAAGAAGGGCTTGATGTTACTAATATTGGATCCATTGATGGGATTCCCTAAACTTGAGAAAGGTATTGGATGGATGTGGTAACGACATCACTTCATTATATCATCACTAGCTCATCGATGATGGTTGTCAGTTAAAAAAACTCCCAAATAGGCCTTGATAATACTCTGAGTGAATGTGATAGATGATAGATAAGTAGTCATTATCCAAATTGCATTCTTACTTTGGACTCTTAACATGATAATTAAGTTTCCTACTTCTTGAGTTGAGCTATTTGAGTTGATGTTATCCTTCCTTTACATATTTCTTTTTGCTATTTTATAGACTCATACATTCCACATATTGACGTCGATTTAGGCCTACATCTTTTCATGATACATAGGTAGGTACAAGTGGTCATTAATAGGCACCACGTTGAGGACATAATTACTTTTAGCTAATTGGTGAGACCTCTCCTACTTTTGGAGGATAGTACTTTTTTTTCTAGCTTTAAGTTTATACTTATTTTATTCTATTTTTAATGTAGCCATGGTTCTGTCATTAGCATCACTTAGTTAGATATCAAAAGGCTTTATAGACTAGATTGTTGATGTGATTAGATATTATTGACTAATTTCTTTCAAACTAGTCTTACTTAGTTGATGGATAGGCTGTTTGGCCTTAAGTCGTTCATTTTTATTTTATCATTACTATTTAATTAAGTATCCTTATTCCTTGATGTCTTACACTATTAGATTGTAATTTAATGAATGTTGTAAGGCTGAGTAATTCACTTGGGAACTATTAATTCTCCGAGTGCCAGTCGTGCCAAGGGTACCCTCCCTAGGCTTGTAAAACTTGGTATCCGAGCATAAATTTCAAAAGTCCTAGGGAGTCTATAAAGTTGTATCTAGTAGATTCTTGTTTATATGTTTTATGCACCATACTTTATAAGTAGGAAGCTATAGGACATTAGGATTTGTTACACTTTCTTGTATTCTAAGTTCATGTGATAGAGTTAAAAACTCTACAAAATTCTTTGTAAATCATATGTTACATGCTTGCAGATCGTGTATCCTAAACCTACCATGACCCAGACACATGCCTCAGCTAGCAATGCTAAGAATCCCACTTTAGCAGTGCCTCCTCAAATGGAGACAAGGGGCAGACGTTGACCTGTTAGAGACGTTGGGACTCCTCAGCCACCCACTACCTCACTTGTTCTTACCACAGAGGCTTATTTTAGAGGAACTACCACTATGCTCACCCAACTAGTAGGTGGTTAGAGTGGGAACTGAGAGTTCACAAACTTCGAGTTCTACTTCTCAAGAGCCATCAACTGCCACCATACTAGAGATTTTTCTTGAGGATGAACCCGCCAGGTTTCACTAGATCAAAGGTTGAGGAAGAACCCCAGAACATTATTGATAAGATGTGAAAATTGTTTAAAGCTATGCATGCAACTGAGATAGAGAGAGTTGAACTTGTTTCCTATAAACTCAAGGATGTGGCAAATGTTTGGTACAATTATTAGGAAGAAAATCGATGTGAGGATGCTAAGCCTACCATTTTTGATGACTTTCAGAGTGCTTTTTTGAGCACTTCTTTACACGATAGTTGAGGTAAGCTTCGAGTCATTTTCTATGATATATATGCCTTGCTAAACCTAGGTGTTACTTTATCATTCATAACTCCTTATGTGTCTAGTAAGTTTGAAATCCTTCCTAAATATCTTCTTGAGGCCTTCAGTGTTTCTAGTCCTATATGGAACACATGTTGATGTATTCACAGACCACAAGAGCTTGTAGTATGTATTCACCTAGAAAAAGATTAACATAAGGCAGAGGAGATAGCTTGAGTTGCTCAAGGATTAGGACTTAAGCATTCTCTGCCACCACGACAAAGCTAATGTGGTTGTTGATGCTCTTAGCAGGTTGTCTATAGGAAGTACTATTAATGTGGAAGATGAGAAGCAGGAGTTAGACAAAGAGGCGCATAGATTAGTGTGCTTGGGAGTTCAACTAGATAAATCTGGCAAAAGTGGACGACTTATCCACAATGGGTCTACATCATACCTTATAGCAGAGGTAAAGGAGAAGCAAGATCAAGGTCCCATCTTAATCTAATTGAAGGAAGATGTACATAAGCAAAAATTAATGGCATTCATCAAAGGTGGAGATTGGGTATTGAGATACCCAAGTAGATTATGTGTTCCAGATGTCGATAGTATTCGAGAAATGATCATGGTAGAAGACCATAACTCTAGGTGCTCTATACAACCATGGTCTACCAGAATGTACCGCAACTTTAGAGAGGTTTATTGGTTGAGTGGAATGAAGAAAGACATTGCAAACTTTGTTTATAAGTGCCCAAACTACCAACAAATAAAAGTTGAGAACCAAAGGCGATGTGGAGTAGCCCAGAATTTTGAAATTCCTGAATAGAAGTAGGAGATAATCAATATGGATTTCATCATGAGCTTACTAAGGTCTCCGAGATAGCATGATTCAATCTGGTTGATTTTTGAAAGGATTAATACATCAACTCACTTCTTAGCAGTAAAGACAATAGACACTACAGAGGATTATGCCAGTTTATACATAAGAGAGATTGTCATATTACTTGGAGTCCCCCTGTCTATTATCTCAGATAGAGGAGCCTAATTTGATGCTTAGTCTTGGATGTACTTCTAGAAAGGCATAGGTTCAAAGGTGAACCTTAGCACTGCCTTTCACCCACAGACTGATGGCTAGGTAGAATGCACAATTTAGACCCCAGAGGATATGTTGAGGTCCTGCATCATTGACTTCAAAGGTAACTAGGGTGACCACTTGCTTCTGATTGAGTTTTTCTACAATGATAGCTTTTATTTGAGCATCGAAATGGCTCTTTATAAGGCCCTCTATTATATAAGATGTAGATCACTGAGTGGATGGTTCAGGTAGGTAGAGCAGGGATGATTGGGAATGATTTGGTACATCAGGCTATGGAGAAGGTAAAGATTATCCTAGAGAGATTTAGAACTGTATAGAGTCGTTAAAGGTCCTACACTGATGTTAGAAGAAGAGATTTGGAGTTTGAGGTCAATGATAAGGTGTATCTGAAGTCTTACCCACGAAGGGTATGATGACATTCGGGAAGAAGAGGAAGTTAAGTTCTTAATACATTAGTTCTTACCAAATTATAAAGAGAGCAGGGAATGTAGCTTATGAGTTGGAGCTACTACCAAAGCTGGCAGCCACCAATCTAGTCTTTCATATTTCTTTGCTTAAGAAGTGTTTGGGAGATCTATCATTGGGTGTGCCTATTGAAAGCATTGGAGTGAAGGATAATTTGAGTTATGAAGATGTCCCACTCTAAATCCTTGATCATCAATATCGCAAGTTAAGAACAAAGAGGTTGCTTCTATACAAATATTATGGACAAGTCAATCCATTGAAGAGGCTACATAAGTATTATGGTGTCAATCCATTGAAGAGGCTACATGGGAAGATGAAGAGGATATAAAAGCTAGATACCCTCACTAATTTGTGCCTTCTTATGATGAAATTGATGGTAATAATTCATTTCTACTCTCTGAGTTACTTTCCCAATGTTGAGTTGAGTTCTTATCTCTGAGTTGATGTTCTTCTTAAGCCTATTAGTATTTTAGTATGTATGTATTTAATTGTATTTGTACCTAATGATGTTGTTAGATATATTCATTTAATTTTGAATCCTGAGTTAATGTCATAATCTAAGCCTAAGGCCTAGACATGACCAGCAAATGAGGAACCCGAAGCAACCCGAAACAAGCTTCATAGCTATTATTACACATCCTTTGTCATGAAAGCAATTAAAATGACTAAGAAATATGCATAAACAAGGGAATTGGGACTAGGAATAAACCTACATATCATAACATCATGTCATAAGAGAGTCAATACTGATATCATAGATACATAACATGTCCAACAACAGCTCTAGTACATAGGTAAGAGCGGGGGCCAAGATAAGCAACTGGGTTCACCCTCTTAGTCAATACATAACCAAAAGAAAGATAGTCTTAATACATAGTAAGAGTTCATAAGCAACGTCCTCGAAGTGGAGGACTCCCCAACTAGCTAGTAGGATAATTGAACTAGCCATGTGAAGAAGGATGATGATGAAGTGGTACACTTATTCCTACATGCTGACATGATGTAGGCATACGTTAGTACATTTTAATATACTAAGTATATAGGATGGGATGCAACAAATGATAGGTATCACAGGCAAAATACATAATGATAGCAATGGATTACGTATTAATAATATGACATGTATGAATGATGCTTGAAGTAAAATCATTCTTACATAGAACATAAATATAGTGTAAGGACTGACCATTATAGAGCAAGATAGATCCTACCACCCCCTTCGATAGGCGCATGAAGTACAAACCCCTTTATGAGGTCGATGGAGTACAAGCGCCTGAACAAAGTTGATGAAGTATAAAGCCCCAAAGGGGTTGATAGAGTTCAACCTCCTAACAGTTTGATGGGTACAAACCCCTAACAAGGTTGATGGGTAGAAACCCCCAACAAGGTTAACTAGGCCTACCACCCCCCGAATTAGGCGATCGAGGTACTAACCCCTCAACCAGGTTACTCGAGCCTACAAAACCTCGAGCTAGGCTTGGTTATCCCCAACACTATAGAGATGATATCATATATATACACTTCTTTAATAATCATCAACATACATTCCCTTTCATCATCGTTCCATCATTATCTGATCATTATTTAATCATCATACAGTTATTGAACTCATAAGACATGCATAGGACCTTCAATTCCACAAGAAACCATAACCAAATATTTTATCAAACACTTAGAAGATGTTTAGTGCTAGTGTGAAATCATGCAATTCAAGAGTAAAATTGTGCTAGAAAATGCAATGTAAAGCCTTCAATAAATACTTGGCAACACCCTTAAGAAATATACATCAAAACCCTTCATTAAATTAGAGAATTATCCTTGGTTTCATAGCTCAAACATAGCAAAACAGTCATAATTTCATAAATCCCAACATGGTATGTAGTGATTTTCCTAATATATATGATCCATGAGTAAATCATCTTTAAATCATGTAAGTTTAAGTAAAAGGAAGCTTGGGTATCATTCTGAAAGTGACCCATGAAAGAAACCCACATAGCTTAGCTTCAGAGATTAACTTGATGAAGAGTGTAGATGGAGACTTGAAGCTTGAGAGGAAATCCTTAGATCAGGAGAGGGTTTTGAGACTTGAATTTAGGGGTAGAATATTTGGCTAAGTATTTGAATAAGTATTAGGAAATGTTTAGAATGATATGAGGGTAAGTATACGTATTTTTATATTTTGGAACACTTAGGCCCAAGACTTAAAACTCTTGGACTGAAGCCAAAATTTGACTAAAAACAACACTAGTGCGTGCCCTTGGCGCGTCAGGACAGGGCCGCGAAAAGCTCTCTGGAATTTGCATTTTGAAAATTTTGAATTATAATACAGTTTCTCTAAAATTAGGGTTAGACCCATTTCCCACACAAAATGACATCCTGAATAAGAATATGTAGTAAGATTTTCAATATCATGCACGAATTTTGAAATATATGGTAATTATAATTTTAAGCACTTTGAAGCCACATTTTCGGGCACTTTTTGGGGTCGTTACAGTTATGGTTGATTTTTTGAGTATGAGTATTCTAGTATCTGAATCTTTGAGTTCATTCTTGATAGGTCTTCTAGTTTCTCATCATTCAAGGACGAATGATCCCAAGAGGGATATATTATGATACCTCATAAATCTATTCTTATATGTAGCTATATTTCAAGCCTCATTCTTACATGTGAAAATTGTATTAGTGTCATACGAGACCTCTAGTACTTAGTCTAGTTCAAACTTTCTTATAAATTGAGTTTCTAATGTTGGATTATGCAAGAGTCAACTTTAAATGATCATAACTCTTAGCACATCAAAAATTAGATTTCCTATGACCTACAAAATGCAAGTCCTTTGAATTAGCTTTTCAACACAACTAGTTTTACCTCATTTCGAGTCTGGAGACAGAGGTTATGACCATTTTACTAGAGATGGCCAGATGCAGAGTTGTTCTACCAAACCCTTTTATGGGCTGTAGAATGAAGTATGACCCACTTTCTAACCCATGACAAAAAGTTCTGAAATTTCAATATTACATTTCTAGACTTTATGAACCCATCTAGAGGTCATAGAACTTCCTACAAGCCATAAAATAGGCTCGTAAAGGTGATTCATAGACCCCAAATTTGCCCAAAAGTCTACGAAAGGGTCCTTATGGGCCTTGGAAGTTGCTAAGGGTCGTAGATGGTCCCGTTGATGACCTTTGACATCTTTGTAGGAAAGGTATTTTTGATCTTTTATCACCCTTTTAAAGCTTAGGATTGGCGTTCTTACACCTAATAAAGGACTAAACTTGTCAGATTAATCTTTTTATGCTAAAACACTCTCTCAAAACATACAAGCAAGGTTTCAAGAGAGAAAAGGGCTAGTGCTTGAAGAAAATCATGAGAATTCTTCCAAGCTACCTCAATGATCAAAACTTCCAAGTATGTAAAACTAACCATGGATTCTGTTCTCTCATGTGCCCCATAACCTGGATTGATGGAGTTGTCTGAAAACTGAGTCTCCCACGAATAGTTCTTAAAGGTTTTTCTTAAATTATAATTATTTCAACAAAATATTCCATGAATTACTTCTTTTATGAATTAGATGCTTGAATTAAATGATTTTGCCATAGAATATGATCCCTAGCATGATGTCTTATTATTTTCACATATTTTACTTTCATAAACATGCATGGCTATAATTTGAGCCTAAAGAGTCTATGAAACCCCTAAATACTTTAATTCTATATTTGTCTTCTTAAATGCTATGATTTACAATGTTGCATGATTGAGCTCTTATGAGTCAAGAACTAAACCTAAAAATGATTTAACCAAAAGGGTTGATAGTTGATGTGATGAGTTGAGTTGATAAATGTCCAATGAAACTAAATGAATGAGTTAAACATAGGATTGATGTCTTATGAGCATATTGAGTCTTAGGAGGAGTATTGAGCACCAAATTTAGCAAGAGTAAGTGCATCTTGAACTCAATAACTACGTAGCTTGCATAGGTGAGGATTGAACCATAAAACCAGTTGTTTTGGACATGAGGACTTGATGTTACGAATTTTGGATCTATTGATGGGACGGACTATACCCCATAAGGTATTTGATGGATGTCGAAATAACATTGCTTCATTGTATCATCAATGGCTCATAGGTGATGGTTTCGATTAGAGAAACGCCCAATTTTGCCTTGATAGTACTTTGAGTTGATGGGACCTAGATGATAGAATAGTTGTCATTGTCTAAATTGCATTCTTATGTTAGACACTTTACATTATGATTGAGTTTCCTACTTCTTCATTTGAGCTATTTGAGTTGATGTTATCCT
The DNA here is from genome assembly GCA_025642045.1 of Solanum sejunctum. Classification (NCBI taxonomy): domain Eukaryota; kingdom Viridiplantae; phylum Streptophyta; class Magnoliopsida; order Solanales; family Solanaceae; genus Solanum; species Solanum sejunctum. The sequence continues at coordinate 5,960 of JAOTQJ010023694.1, read as the reverse complement.
TCTTTTACATGTTTCATTTTGCCATTTTACGTAATCATATATTCCACATACTGATATTCATTTTGGTCTACATCATTTCATGATGCATAGAGAGGTGCTAGCGATCATCAATAGGAACCCTGTTGATGACCTAATTGCTTTCAGCTGATTGGTGAGCCATATCCTACTGTCAGAGTAAATTATGTTTCTCTGCTAGCTTTGAGTTTAAACTTATTTCATTCTATTTTTGAGGAAGCCATGGGTTTGTCATGTCATTTGTTAGTCAGATGTATAGCGATAGACTAGATTGTTGATGTGATTGGATGTTATTGTTGACTAATTTTTTCACACTAGTCTTACTTAGTTGATGGATAGACTGTTTGGCCATTGGCCGTTGATTTTCATTCACTAATTACTATTGAATTAAGTATCCTTATTCATTGATGTATTTCACTATTAGATTCTTATTGAACGAATGTCATAAGGCTGAGTGGTTTGACTGGGGCTAGCAATAGCCTTCTTGTGCAGGCTATGCCAAGGATACTCTCCAAGAGTGTGAAATGACCAAACTATTTAGTGCATCAGAAACTCATCTCGTAGACCTTGGATTTTGTAGGTCATGGCTTTCTAACTCTTTTGAATTTAGGAGAAAGTTCTTAGATATTTAATGTAGAATTTTGTAAAATTCCTGAACAACATCTACAATAACTTCTAGTGACTTTTATTGTGAAACTTCCTAAATTTGCACCTTTACCGTACAAATATCATAAATTTAAAATAATTTATAAAACATCTTTCCTAAAGTGTAAAGAATTCTTAGTCACATTCCAAAAGTATAAGTTAATTTCAATGTCCAAATAGGCGAAACTACACAACTTCAAAGCAAATGACCAAGTGAATTATCAGTGGCAACAAGTCACAAATGACTAATTAGGGTCACTATATATAAGATATAACCGATGCAAAATCCTTAGCGAAGCATAAACTATATAGAGGGTCATTTAATATAAATATAATGATAATTATTTAATTTACCTGATGGTATAAAATATCTTCTACACTGATAATGCACAAAATTTGACTTAAAAAGAAAAATGAACACATGGAAAAAAAAGATTAACCATATTGAAAAATGTTGGCATCCCCCATTCTCTATAGGTGAATGGAAGATTATGATTAATATATAGAGATTAAGTTTGTTTGATCTTTGATCTTTAGAATTTCAAATCACTTTCCTCATGACAAACTCCTTCGTTTGATGTTGTCATCTTCTCCATTTATTTGAAATGGCCTAAATTAAATTTTCAATCTAAAATTTAGAGATATCACAAAATAACTGGAATACATACATGAATAAATATTATTTGTATCAATCTTTGAACACATAATTAAATATATAAATAAATTAATTTGTATGCACCTATAAATTCAAAGTTGTATGAGAAAAATCTAATTCATTTGATGCAATAGTAATGAAATATGATTAAAACACACTAATATATATATAAATCCATTATAGTGAATTTAATCTAAAAGGCTTGAAAGGAATGAATTCTAAAATTCTAACTCTGATATTAGTGATTTTTCATAAACTAATCATTAAATCAACAAGTATTACAATTAAAAAAAAACCTCGAACAAGCTCAGTGAACCAACTATACGATGATATATTTCCACCTACTCTAGGGTTTCCTATCTAAATTCACGTGAATTGAAAAGATAAAAAAGGCGAAGCTTAAAAATATTCTGAAATTCATATAAAATTTATGATAACACAATCAAGCTCTATGAAATTTAGATCAAATCTAAATAGAAGCCATCAAAGAAATTCAAAATACAAATTAGGATTTTTTTTAATATCAATGATTCCAATACATCGAAAGAATAAATCTCATACACAAAAAATTTAAACTTTAATCAGAATCACAATAAGAATCATAAGTAAAATAAAATCCAAAGTAGTATAGAAAAAAGAAATTAAGAAAAACAACCACCAGAACAAAAAAGAAACAAAAAATTGATAAATGAGAACACAAAAAGCATTTCATTTCAAGAAAAAACTTTAAAAAATAATAATAAGTAAAGAAAGCAACAAAACTGAAAATCAAAATAAATAAAAAATACCTAACTAGAAAAGGAATAATAAAGATAAAACATACCTTTCACTTGAATTGAGATCTCATATTAGAATAACACCTATTTTTTGATATTAATTAACAAAAAACCAAAATTACCCTATTTAATTTAAAAGAAATTCAAGGTTGGAACAAAAATAAACCCCAAGGGGTTTAGGCAGAGAAAGTGAGTGAAGGAATCCAACAAATGAGAGAGAAAGCATAACAGATGAGAAAAGATACTTTAGAGAATATAAAATAAATGAAAGGAAATAATAATAATAATAATAATATAAAATAAAAAAGGCACAAGGGAAGGAATTTGCACAGAAGGAGTGAAGAGTTGAGGCATTTCAAACTATTCTCTCTTTCTGTCTCTCTCTCTGTCTTACTTATCTAACACATATATCATGTGAATGTCTCTCATTTAAGATTTGCATGAGCTGGACCAAAGAAAAGAATCAACTAATTAGAAGATGTTACATCAGCAATGCTGCTGATGATGCTTATCAGCAATTAGTAATAACTTGTAAAATATTCCTAGTGAAACAAAAATATAGTGAATATTTATACGACTGAAGGTTTCATTTGAGGGTTTCAATAATATATTGTCATGTGTATAGTTAGTTGTTTTTTAAAGGGGGAATGGATGAATAAAATATTTTTATATTTGTGGTTGCGGTAATAAAATGTAAAAGAAAAAGTGAAAATTATAAAAATATAACCCAAATCTTTTACTTTTAACCAAATAGCCATATATATGAGAGTCATTAAACTAGAAAAAGAAAAATCATAAAATGATTTGCTAAAGAGAATTGTAGAAAAGAGAAGGTCATCTTGAAATTAAGGAAAACAATATAATAAAATGTTTAGGGTAGTCAAAATCCAACATTTATGTAATTTATCGTTTCTTCTTTATAGATTATTATAAAAATGTGTTCTTTTTTATTTACTATGATATTTTCCTATAAAAAAATAACTTTGATTAATGAGAGAACTCGTGAAAATATTCGTCAACTTTGCATGAATTCTTTGTTTTGTCCTTGAACAATTTGCAACTTTTGTAACACCTCTTTGTTTGACCAACTAAACTAGAACTCCTGATCTACCACATGCCATATCAAGTGGAGTTGTCTCGACATGAAATTCAGTGTGATGACGCTTTCCTTTGACCTTTCGAGGCAAGTCAGTATAAACAAGAATAATAAAGATAATGTAAAAGCTAATTATAAAGATAAAACAGTCTGGGGCTTAGGTTGGTTAGCATTCTATCTTACTGGACTCCCTTTCACTTTATCAGCTCTTCTTGGAAACATGATCATAATTCTGTAAACACGTAATGCACTAATTAGAAGAGAGCTTTTCAGAGTGTAACTCTATCATAAGATTTAGAATATGAAAAAATTGAGGCAATTCCTAATATCCCATAGCCTCCTTATTATGGATATGGAGCTCTTCATACCAATAATAAAGACTCTACTAGACATGACTTCATAGACTTCCTAGGACTCTTGAACTATGTGCTCTAATACCAAGTTTTTCACACCCTGGGAAGGTACATTAGACGTGGCCGATACTCATAGACTATTGGTAGTTCCAAAGTGAACCACTTGGCCTCATCATATTCATTCACCAATATACATAAAACTCAGAAAACTCAGTGGAAAACTAAAGATAGAAGTGAGCAATTTAAATCTCAAATCAATATAAACAAAATAGGCTTGTTTGAAAGAAGATAATTCAATAAGTCTTAACATCAATACTCAACTCTAGTCTATCAAGCCTCTATCACTATCAAGTGGTGCCAATGACAAACCTATGCTACCTAAAAATAAAAAAGATAACCTAAAGTCTATCTCTAATAAGCAAGATAAAAATAAATGCAATGATCCTCCGAAGTAAAGGAGGCTCATCAACTCAACTTCAATGCTTAGATCCTTAACGGTATGCCTATTGACAATCTCTAGTACCTGTCTCTATATCTTAAAGTGATGCAGTCCAAAAGGGGACATCAGTACACGGAATGTACTTGTATGTAAAATAGATGAATGAAATGAAAACATGTAGAATAATATAGAAACAATATCAACACAAAATAATACTCAAATAGAATGTCTAATGTCTATCTAAATCAAGAACAAAAAGTAGACAAGTTACTCAGCAAACAAATCAAACATCATCAATCAATTTAGACTCACCTTGATGGAATTCAACGCAACTCATCTTAACTTAATGGAACTCAAATTGACTCAGAGTACTCAGGTGGAAACTTTCTAGGTGTTTCTCTTATCTGACAATAATCATTTATGAGCCAGTGATGGTATAATAATCCCACTGATATTGCCATAACCGTTCCATACTTGACAGGTAAGAAACGCCTATGATCCATAAGAGATCTAACCTCTAATGTCCTCTATTGCTTTCAAGGACTTTAATAGGAGGACATGTCTGACTTTAATTGATACTTAGTACTCCAAATAGCAATTTTTCCTACTTTAGAAGATATAGTCCACTCCTACGCTTGGCGTCATAGTTATTGAGTTTGAGTGAGACTTGCTCTCACTCAATTAGGTGTTTAATACTCCTAAGAATCAATGCTCATAAGACTCCTTGTCTCAATTTCTCATCCTAATTAATCTCATAGAGACTTCCATGATCTCATTAATTCAAACTCTAAAATCTGATATTGTTTTTAGGGACTTTAACTCATCTTAATTAACTCAAATCTCAATATAGAACTCAAGGACTCAGATCATCATTTGGAAGAAGTCATTGAATCAAGAACTTAGTGATGAAGACTCATAGGATCATTAAGCTCAACTAACTAGACCTCATACTCACATAAAAATTTTAATCAACATACTCAATTCAAGGCTCTAGACTCCATCCCTTGGTTCATTCATGCATGCTTTCACAAATTAAATATAGGGTTTATACAATGTCTCATGAAATGCATTCAATTGAAGAAAAAAACTTTTTGATGATCATCAACATATGAAAATACATGTCATAAATATAATTTTCAAGAAAAAATCAAGAAAGTATTTCAAGAAACATGTATGGGGACTCACGGACTCTCAACAGCTCTATTATAATCAATGGGGCAGATGGGAACAATTTCATGATTTAGTTTAGCCTTACACACCTAGTGTGAAGCTTTTGAATGATAAACCTCCAATAACTCTCGTCGAACTCCTCAATTTCTCAATCCTCTTCTCTTCTCTTTAGTGTTAGTCTTTTTCAAGAGCAAAGAATTGCTTAGGAATGGGGTTTCAAAACTTTTTTATACTAAGAAAGATATATATATTGATCGTATTATGAGTTTAGGAGGGGTTGGGAAAGGTCAGGAAAGCCCCTCATAAAAAATTGAAAAATAATTGGGCTCAGTAAATGGGGTCCAGACGTGGATTGGATGTCTCAGAGTGGATTTTCACCAACAATTCTCCAAATGATTTTTCCAACCTCATAGAAATTTTTTGGAAAAAATCTAAGTGGTGTCTTTATCACCTAGTATGAGTGCATGATATGAATTCCAAGCCTCCAGCTCTCCAGTATGTTCCTATGGCTAGTGAATTTCCGAACATATTTTCGGACGAACTTCTCGGTCTTCCTCTAGAGTGACAGGTGGAGTTTGCTGTAGATTTATTGCCCGACACTCAGCCTATCTCGATCCCTCTGTATAGAATAGCGCTGGCTAAGCTAAATGAACTGAAGGAGAAGCTTAAGGATTTGTTAGAGAAAGGCTTTATTCGGCCTAGCACCTCTCCCTGGGGAGCTTCTATATTATTCGTAAGGAAGAAGGATGGGTCATTGCGGATATCTATTGACTATCGTCAACTGAACAAGGTAACTGTTAAGAATAAATAC
>JAOTQJ010023655.1:0-16638 GCA_025642045.1 Solanum sejunctum | reverse complement strand
AGATATAGATTGGTTCTCCCGAGCCTTATCGGCAAGGGTGCCAGTCCGCCCTAACGGCAACTTGGGGCGTGACAATAAGTGAATGGCACATGAGGGTAGGAGATAGCATAGGTCATAACCCCTACATATGAGTATGTTGCATAACCCCAAATCATACACAACGGTAAGGAGTATAACATTGTTCATAACCCCTACATGTAGATATAAGTAAGTGAGTAGCATTGGTTCGTATATGAAGCTAAGGAGGACAACATAGTTCATAACCCCTACATGTAGATATTGGCCTTGTACTAGAGGGTAAAACATATAGCATAGTTCATAACCCGTATATTTAGAAATTGGCCTTGTACTAGAGAGTAAAATATATAACATAGTTCATAACGCCTTCTAGTAGGCTTCACGATTCACAAGAGCATAAACATTAGGATAAGGACTCAATAACTCATCAATGATTCCCAAGAATATAACAACATAAGAACCTAACAATTCACTTGCAATACCATAGGTGATTTACATGATTTAATCACACGTGTATACATTCTTTTCATTGTCATATAGTCATTCGACTCATAAGACATGCATTGGACCTTCAATTCCTCAAGAAACCATAACCAAACAATTTATCAAACACTTGGAAGTTGTATAACGCCAGTGTAAAGCCATGTAATTCAAGAGTGAAATCCTGCAAGAAAGTTCATTGTAAAACCATCGATAGACACTTAGTAACACTCTCAAACAACATACATCAAAACCATTCATCAAATCTCACAATAGACCTTAGATTCATAGCTCAAAACATGCTAACACAACCACACTTTCATGAAACCCCAACATACTATGCAGTGAAATTCATAATAGATAAGACCCATGAGTAAATCAACTTTAAATCATGCAATTAAGAGTAAAAGGAAGCTTGGGTATTATAGGTGAAAGGAACCCATGAAATAAACCCACATACCTTAGCTTTTGGAGAATCCTTGAAGAAAGTTAGAGATGGAGACTTGAAGCTTGAATGAGAGCCTTGAAATTCTGATGAGTTTTGACATTTGAATTTAGGAGATGAACTATTGGCTAAATGTTTGAATGAGTATTTGGGAATGTCTTGAATGATATGAGAGTGAAATAAGGCTAAGCATAGATATTTTCACGTATGGAAAGACTTAGGCCCAAGACCCAAAACCTTGGACAAGACAAGGAAAAATTGTGCCAAATTTACATGGGGGCGCAAATGCCCACTGTTTTTTCATAAATTGTGGAAAATTGAAATTATGAATCGTTCGCTCTAAAATTGGGGTTAGACTCATTTATCACTCAATTTGATCCCTTGAATATGAAGTCAAATTTTTAAAATAACACACGGATTTTGAGATATATAGAAATTATAATTTTAGGCACTTTTTGGGGTCGTTTCAATATCTCCACCTTGGGAACGTTCATCCCTGACTGTCAAAGAAAGGTATACAAGAGACATAAACAAGATAATTTCAGCCTATACAAGGATGAAACAATGCACTTAAACATCTTTCAAAAATCTCAACATAAGTGGAAAATCATCATGAACTTGTCAATGTAAATATGAATGCATGCAATGACAAGAGGCCTGAAATTAAGACTTGAAATCACATGAAGGTATCAGTTGCAATCTTGGGCTTGAATAGAGTGAAAGAGGTACGGATATTGCTTCTTCATGCCTGCTCCGGCTTCCCCAGAGACACTATTGACTAGACGATTCTTCCAAAAAGGGCCTCGATGAACACTACATCCTCATTAATCGTCCTTTCCACCCAATCATCCAATACTCACACCGAGACCTTCTCCTAAGGTAACTTATCCTCCACAACACCCACAACCCCAAAGAGTTCTATAGCACCAGATTCACCAACACATACCCTCATCCTAGAAGCATGAAAATCTGGACGAACCATATCTATATCCATAGGTAATTCCCATTCGTGTGCAACCTTACCAATCTTCCTCAACACTCTATAAGAACCCTCACACCATAAATCCAATTTCCTTTATTGCCATCTGGACCACTCCCTTCATGGGTGGGACTTCCAAGTGAACCAAACCATCAACACAATCACCTATAGCCTACCTTAGTATCTAAAGACACTATCTCCCCCTTGGGAGAAAACCTCCACCTTTTCATCTCTCACCAAGACCTCCAACCCTATCAAAATGGGGGTCAAGGCCTTGCTTAACTAGTTCTCTTCAACCAAAGAAGATTCAGAACCATCAAATCCACTACACCACCCTTCTCACTTCATCCAACCTCACTTCCTTCAAAAATCACAACATCACCCTCAAATGATTCACAAACTCTTCCTCACTTCCGGAAACAACCCGACATATCATTACCAAGACCACCATAACATAACAAGTAGGGATTAGAGACCCTATTCATGAGACCTATAGTCACAACCGGCGGATAAGACAAACTAAGAGACACCATCCCAAATTCAAAATATCGATAAGGACATCAATGACTCATTGACCACCGGAATCGATTCAATAGAAAATAACTTAGGTTCAACAGCCCCAACTCTTGCAAGATGATAAAGGCAACCCTTAGAGACCAATTGTACCTTAAGACAAGAAATAGACTTACCCCTTTACTACCACTCAAAAACGGGTTTAATAGGGACTTGGAATTTGACCCTATGGGTTCTACAACCAATAGAGACACAATATGCATGTAACCAATTCATCCCAAGAATAGCATCAAAATCCACTAGATTTAATCCAACAAAACCATAAGTTAAGACCTAAATGCAACATGACCACGGGATAATTTCCATAGACCTTTCTAGCAAGAATAGACTCACTAAGGATAGATACAAAAAATCCTCATAACAACCCGAAACACACATGAAACCTACTAGCAACAAAAAGGGAAATTTTAACATAACGGTAGCAACATGGGGCACCTCATCTACACCTTGCATCCTGTGAAGAGCATAGAAATGATTATGTATGGAGCACCTCCTTGATCAATATACCCACCTTGAGCTCTTGATTCGCATGACCACCTTGACCTTGAGGACGGCCCTCCTTGCCCTTGTTCTTGATGTAAGGGAAATCAATAAGCTTGTGGCCTACTCTCCCACACCCGTAACATGCACTTGAATTCTTTAAGCATTTACCATGATGATGCTTTCCACATGTTGGGCACTTTGGAAAACTCAATCCACCATCACCACCTTGGAACGTTGATCTACCCATTCCTTCCATAGCAAACCTCTTGTTTGGACTACTAGAAGACCCTTGGCCTTGAAACTCGATACTTTGTTGGAACCGATCATCCTTAAATCAAGTCCTCTTGGACTCTCCATTTATATTCTTCCTAATCTTCTCACCCTCAAGTTATTTGGCATAAGTTATGAGGCGGGACAAATCTATATCATTAATCAACATGGCAAATTGGCATTCTTCACTCACCAAATCAGAGATGCCCATCCTAAATTTGTCCATTCTAGCCCTTGGGTCGGTAACCAAGTGAGGAGCATACTTAGAGAGTTGGCTGAAATTAAGGGCATACTCCCTCACACTTATTGATCCTTGCTTCAAATTCATAAACTCCACCATCTTAGCATCCCTAAGCACAAGAGGGAAGAACCAATTAAGAAAAGTCTCCTTAAACTCCTCTGATAGCACTATATTATTGTTTCATTTCCCTTTCTTCCATTGAGTAAACCATATTTATGCTACCCCTTGAGTTGATAAGCCACCAACTCTGCCTTATGTTTGGATCTAACACCCATATTAGCCAATACCTTATAAATCTCATCAATAAACTCTTGTGGGTCCTCATCCACCTTTGACCTATAGAACTCTAGTAGGTTCATCCTCATGAAGTCTCTCACTCTAGATATTGGGGTAGGATTATGAGGATCTTGGGCGCCTTGGTTAAGTTGTTGGGCCATAGCTTGAACTAGTAAGCTGAGAGCCTCTCGGAGCTCGCCATGAGTCAGTTGTCCCTTGGTAACGTGGGCTCTTCTTCCTCTTGTGTTAGGCATGATCAACTAGCATGGAAAAGAATAATTGTTAGGGGGAAAAAACGCTTACCTCAACTCTATAGAATGACTTAGAATATGAAGAAAGGACACATTTCCTAAAACGTCTCATAGCTTCCTACTCATAGTTATAGTGTACAACACAATCATGAATAAGACTCTAATCAACGTGGTGTATTGGAGTCTAAGGATCTAACAACCTAGTACTCTAATACTAAGTTTTTCAAGATCCAAGCCTAGGGCCTAGACGTGACATGGCATAAGGAAAACCCAAAGGGACCTCGAGCAAGCCTCTCAGCACATCATTACACATCCTTGGTAGTGGAAGAGATAAAATAGCATCAAAGAGTAGAAATAGGGATACCTGCGGCTAAGGGACATCTTTCATATTGTAAACAATAAGATTCAAGAGAGAGTCAATAATCATACACATTACATATCCAAAAACACCTCTAATACATGGATAAGAGCGGGGGTCCAGACAAGCAATCGGGCTCATCTTCATAGTCAATATTTACATAAAAGAAATGTAGTATAGTAAGAGATCATAAATAACGTACTTGAATTGGAGGACTCACCAACAAGCCTGAGTGAATTTGTACTAGCCACGTGAATGGAGATGCTCAATCAGGGCACTGATTCCTACATGATAATATCATATAGACATAGAGTATGTGTTAGTACATTGGAATGTACTAAGTATGTAGGATGCAATGCAACAAGAGATAGGCAATATAATCAAAATGCATAATCATAGCAAGATATAGTATCTTAGCAACATGGCATGCATGAATAATGCTTGATGTAAAACATGTTTGAAAATAATCATACTTGTATAACTTGTTTAACATAATAAAGAAACATACTTAGATCATCCAAATAACTTGCACTAGAGGGTGAGGAATATAGCATGAGTCATAACTCCAACTAGTAGGTAATGGTAGTACATGAAATAATGAATAGCACATGAGGGTAGAAGGTAGCATACGTCATAAACCCTACATGTGAGCATGAGATAATACATAACCTTTTATCGTATATGAGGGTGAGGCATATCACATAGTTCATAACCCCTTCATATGAGTATATTGCGTAACCTCAAATAATTCACAAGGCTAAGGAGTACAACATAGTTCATAGCTACTATATGTAGATATGAGTAAGTGAATGGCACATGAGGGTAGGAGGTAGCATAGGTCATAACCCCTACATGTGAGGACCTTGCATAACCCCAAATCATATATGAGGGTAAGGAGTAGAACATACTTCATAACCCCTACATGTAGATATGAGTAAGTGAGTAGCATTGATTCGTACATGAGGCTAAGGAGGATAACATAGTTCATAACCCCTACATGTAGAAATTGGACTTGTACTAGAGGGTAAAGCATATAACATAGCTCATAACCCCTTCTAGTAGGCTTCACAAAACACAAGAACATAAACCTTAGCATAAGGACTCATTAACTCATCAACGATTCCCAAGAACATAACAACATGAGAGCCCAACAATTCACTTGCAATACCATAGGTATTTTACATAATTCAATCACACGTATATATATATATATATATATATATATTTCTTTCATCATCATATAGTCATTCAACTCGTAAGACATGCATTGAACCTTCATTCCTCAAGAAACCAGAACCGGATATTTTATCAAATACTTAGCGGGTGTATAATGCTAGTGTAAAATTATGCAATTCAAGAGTGAAATCATGCAATAAAGTTCATTATAAAACCATTGATAGATACTTAGTAACACCCTTAAACAACATACATCAGAACCCTTCATTAAATCTCACAATAGACGTTAGATTCATAGCTCAAAACATATTAAAACAACCATACTTTTATGAAACCCTAACACACACTACAATAAAGTGTATCTATAGCTATGAAATTTAAGCTATGAATATCAAAATCATAGCAATTACCAAGTAATAGCTACATAAATTTAAATTTTGTAGCTATCTACAATAGTGTAAAATTTCTTAGCCACAAAAATTTTATTGACAAAGATAATTTCTCATTGTAGCTATAATTACTAATAACCATGGCAAAAAATGGATGAATAGCTACAACTTTTTTGCCACAATAAAATTTTGAAGCTGGCTAATTTTTTTGACACGCTACAAAAATTATTATAGCAGTAGTAACCTTTTAGCCACAATAAACTATCTGAAATAAATTATTATAGCTAAATAAATATTTTTTCTTCTTTTGTTGGGTAATGGTGGCAATAGTTAAATGATATAGCCATGTTTTTCCTGCTATGACAAAATTTTGTAGCTAATTAGTAAATTTTGCCACAAATAGAGACTAATTGTAGTAATAGTAGCCCTTTAGCCACAATAAATTATTTAAAACAAAATATTGTATCTAAACAAATAATATTTGCTTCAAGTTACAAAAAATAAGAAATAAATCGTGGCAATAATTAAATGTATAGCCATATTTTATAGTTAGCTATTAATTTTTATCACATGTTGAAATTTGTTGTAGCAATGATAATTTTTTAGCCATAAAAAGGTCATTTAGAACAAATAATGTAGGTAAATAAATACTTTTGCTCTGAGTACTAAAAATTTATACCTATAATTGATTAAATAGCCATAATTATTTGTAATGATGACAAAATAATGTAGTCACAAAGATATTATTATGAGAAATTTTAGGACGAATAATTATTATTTGTTTAATCACGAGCTAAAATATATTATAGCAAGAGTAATCTATCATAAACAAATGTATTAACTGCTCGATTCGATTTAGTTTCATAGGCCTACTTGCAAATTTCAATTATAATTTCAATAAATAAATGATTATATCTAATTAATTTTATCAAACTTAAGCATAACTTCAAGAGCTAGTCTAATTGAAACTTCATCTAGATCAAGTGCTTCTAGCTAATTGTTGTATGACTTAAACTTGCTTTATTAGAATAATGTATTTAGTTATCAATTTAATATCATTAAATATGTTCAATATATGAATCTTAAATTTAAAAAACAAGAATGAGAAAAAATCAAAACTATTTTTCGACTATACTGTATTTTATTTTTATTAAAAAATTGAGGCATCTATGACAAAATTTACAAAAAAAAAATAGTGAAAAATAAATTTGTCCATTAAAATTAGCCATTGAATCAAAGAAGTAAAAAAAATGAGAAGAATTAAATATATCTCTATATGAATATTATTTTTAACAAGAAATTTAAAAAATATTTAAAATTAATTTTTTACTTTTATTAGAGAAAAAGAGTATGTGCCAGCCATTTGTGTAATAATAGGGTTATATGAATCACTTTTATAACAAAGGATATATCAACTCTAAATGATAAAATTGAAAAGTATATCATATTTTTCAATTAAAATAATTAGATATTTTTTATGAAAATGAAATTTATATCTTGTGCTAACATACGAAAAAACAATTAAGACATAATTCAAACTACTACTAAATCATTATTCACATTAATTGTTTTTTCTAATATTTCTATATTATGTCATCCTAAGAGTTGAAAGAAAAATTAATTATAAGAATTGTAGACCTTCCACATTTAGATGCAAAACCTAAAATCTCCCACCCACCCACCCCCTTCCCAAAATGAAAAATTATGAGAGCCAAAATTTTCCTCTCAAAATTTCAAACCCAATTAAAATCTCCCTCCCCTTTGGCCCCTTCCAAAACAACAGATCCCCCATCCCTTTAGCTCAATTTGTTCCCTCCCCTTCCCAATTATTTCTTTTTGCTTTCTTGTTTAACTTAAAAAATTATGACATATATTTTTAATTATTTTATTTCTTATAGGCTTTCTATTCAAGGTATGTTCATATTCTTTATATTTTAGGATTTTTGGATTCATCTTATGTTTATTATAGATTCAAAATCATAGTGCTTACACATTGAAGGCTTAGGGAGCAGACAAAGAGCCAGCCAATTAGCTGCTAATTGAAAGTTATTGATATAGTTTCACTATTCGATATCAAGTGAGTTGAATCTTGGTTTCGCTATTAAAAGTTGTATTGTCTACTGTTTTTGAAAATATTGATTTAGGCTAAGCATTGGAAGTATATTTCCAATGTGACTGAGAGATGTATTTCAGACATTATTTGATTTTATCTTATGAAGTTGAAGTTAACAAAATTGATTGTCTTTATGAGTGAATTTTGATACTTTTAAAGTTTGAAGGAGCTATATATTGGGATAAAGATCATTTAAAGAAGTTCAGAAAGTTTATTTATTTATTTTTTTAGTTCAAAAAATTTAATGTTTGAATATTATTTGAAGGAGCCATATAGAGGATCTTTAAAGATTTGTTTACTTTTTTTCTTGCTTGGTATTTTTTTTGTCTACTTTTTTTTGGTGCTTTCTTTTGTTTCTTGTTTTTATCTTTTAAAAATTTAAGTAAAGGAATTATCTAAACATATTTATTTTCTCATTTATATTTCACGTGTACAATATTTACATATATAATTAGTTGTTCCTTATTTTTGGTGCTAAAATACTTTATCATTATTGACAGATATATTAGCGGATTTTAGCATATAAATGACAAATTAAGATGGATGTTGATTTATTTAAGGTGCAATTGAAGAACATGAAAGAAGACGTATAGAAAGATTATATTGTTTTAGATTTTAACAAGATTATGTATCAAAAAAATTGCATATTATAATTTTTTCAAAATTGTAAAATACAATCAATTATATGTAAATTTAAAATTGTGTTGGAATCTTAAAAATGAATTCGCAACTACATTATGCAATTCTTCTGACTAACAAACCTTGTAGAAGTTCTTAAATAGGAATAAATTATTGAATATGTATACATATATTCATACAAAATATTTTTTTTAGCTATATTTCATAGCTAAATATATGAATTTTTAGCTACAATATGAAAATATTTTGGCAAATACTTCATATCATGGCCATGAATTCTATTACTTATGACTAAATATGAGTACTATTGCCACAAGATTAAACTGTAGAAATAACTATAAAATTTAAGTTTGCATGGCAAACAAATTAAATGTTTTGCTATAGTATGATATCTTTGTGGCTGCATCAATGCAAATAGCTACAAATCTTATGTATAATGGCAAAAGAATAAAATTACTTTTTTCGTGGCAAAATATTTTTACTTGCACAACTACAACATAAAAGTTTCGAAGCAATAGATACTAGTTCTTAGCCACGGATCATGTAAAATCCTTAGTTAACTTTTAAACACACTACATCTTGCTACAAATGCTACGGAAGATAAATATTATAGCTAAAGTTTTAGCCATGAAAATTATATATTTAGCTACAAAAACCTTTTAAGCAATATATGTCTTTTTTGGTAGTGATAGTGTGCAGTGAAATTCATAATAGATAAGACTCATGAGTAAATCAACTTTAAATTATGTAATTTAGAGTAAAAGGAAATTTGGGCATCATGGCTGAAGGGAACCCATAAAAGAAACCCACATACCTTAGCTTTTGGAGAATCATTGAAGAAGATTGGAGATGGGGACTTGAAGCTTGAATGAGAACCTTGAAATCAGGATGAGTTTTGAGACTTGAATTTAGGAGATGAAATGTTGGCTAAGTGTTTTGTCATGTCCCGAGAAGGTACCCTGGATGTAACTGACACTCAAAGACTATTGCTAGTCCTCGAGCGAATCGCTCGATCTCATCATCTCCTCTTAGTCAAAAGCGGAATAATACTCAATGGTAACATTAACTAAAAGACAGAATTATTATAAATAGTTTTCTTAAAATAGCTCAAAACCTGAAGATAAAATACTCAAAAAATACTCCATTCTAGGTCCATGAAGCCTCTACTCTGATCGTCTAGAAGGTACCATGACAGGCCATAGCTACGCAACTTAATAAATAAAGAACTAAATAAAATAAAAATAGGCTCCTCCGAAGAGTAAGGAGGGCTTACCAATCTCTGGATCTCGAAACTTTGAACCTCAACAGTGTATCTACAAAAGTCCTCTATCTCTCGTATCTACATCATGAAATGATGCAGGGTCAAATGACATTAGTACGTGAAAAGTACTGGTATATAAACGGGCTAAAAGTAAACAGATAAGGCTCAAACAATCAATAACTCAGCTCAAAACTCAACTCTTCATCTCATACCTCAACTCAAATAAGTCATGCAGGATTTAAGTTAAAAATCATGCGAAATAGGCTTAGTGTTTAAATGTAACTCAATTCAAAAATCATAATATGCTCAACTCAAGTCTTGCTTAGAAGTTTCTCTAACAGACATAACTCACACCACCATGAGTTTTGGTGATGTACAATGAATATGGCATCATTCCCTCGCCCGTCCTTAACTTGACACGAAAAGGACGCGTCAACCTCTACCTCTCTCTCGAATCTTAAGAAAGTATCCCTCCATGGGGACTTGGACCACCAGAATTATCCTGTGCAACCAGCCTACACTGACTACGTAGTTCAAGGGTGACTTTATTCACCCAACTTGGTGCTCAATACTACTTCCAAGACTATATCAAGCTTATAGAAATTAGCTCAACTCATCTCAGATAAGTCAACTCAGTTCTCAGTAGCTCAACTCAATTTTCCAACAACTCAATAACTCAGGGTAGTCGTCCATGTAACGCAACTCAAGACTCTACTCCACATCATGCAACACTTTCATGAATTATGGTCAAGTGACATCATATTAGCATGCTCGGCATATACGACATGATAGTTTACTCATTATATGCACACATAAAGCATTAAAATATACATGAAGCAAGAAAACGTACTTCTTGAGATCACATTACTTAGTTTGACAGGTTAGGTTCACAATTTTCAATAAATCAGTAAGCAAGGAAAAATGCTAAGTTTAGGTTCATGCATCAATCATGTGAAATACTTTTATAATTCAAGGTGACAAGAATGCAACTCATAATTTAACTTAAATAATTTCAAGAAACTCATTCTTGTGCAAGAATTTCAAGATTTACGAAAAATAAGTTTTAAAGAATGTGATTAGTACTCACAAATCTCGACTTAAGTTAAAGACGAGGCGGGTGGATGAACAAGTCCAACACTTTAGATAGCCTTACATACCTGGTATGGAGTTTGACCATCAATTCCTCAAGAATTAGCCTCAATCCTTTGATCCCTAGCTCTTTCTCCTCTTCTTGCTCAAGGTTTCTACTTAGTTTTAGCATAAGGGGCTTTGGAATAAGTTTTTGAAACTATTTTAGACCATAAACGACTTATATTGATCGTTGGTTAAGTCAAAAAGGGGTGAAAAAAAGTCTAGAATGCCCATCAAAAGATTTAAAATTTTAAACTTTAGTGGAATAGGTCGGGGGAACAGGTTCATGACGCGGACCTATCGCGCACCTGCGTATTTTTAAAAATTCAATCCCATCAAAGAATTGAGGAAATTATAGAAGTGTGGGTCCATAATGGATCTGCATTGCAAAGTTGTCGTGTACCATTACTATTTTGGCTCCGCAATGGGTCTGCATCGCGGCCCTGTCGCGTACCCTTACTGTTTTGGGTAAATTTTATAAAAAAAATTTTAACCTGTTTGCTCTTAAATTGGGTTGAAACCATTTTCTGACTCAACATTTTGCATTGATTGGAAATCTGATCTCAAATTTTTCATCCGAGCTTGGGAAGGCGTATTATGCGCACGATTTCTTTCTAGTGTGTTTTGGTAATTTTGCCGAGCGTTACATGTTTGAATGAGTATTTGAGAATGTCTTGGATGATATATCAGGTAAAATAAGGCTAAGTATAGGTATTTTCACGCATGGGAAGGCTTAGGCCCAAGACCCAAGACCCAAAAGCATTGGACTAGACACGGAAAAACTGTGCAAAATTTACACAGGGTCGCAAATGCCCACTGTTTTTCGCTAATCTTGGAAAATCAATATTATGAATCGTTCGTTCTAAAATTGGGGTTAGACCCATTCCCCTTTCAATTTGACCCTGTGAACAAGAATATGAAGTCAAAATTTTAAAATAATGCATGAATTTTGAGATATATGGAAATTACAATTCTAGAAATTTCTGAGGCACATTTTCGGGCACTTTTTAGGGTTGTTTGACAAGCCTAGGATCTAGACGTGACACGGCAAATGAGGAACCCGAAGAGATTCCAATCAAGCCTCTTAACATATCATTACACATCCTATGTCGCGGAAGCAATTAAACAACAATAAAAGAGTAGAAATAAGGACAAAGGGACTAATGGAAATCTTTCATCTCAAAATCATCAAAAGAGTCAAACGGAGCCAAGCTCATAGCATAATTACATAACTTATCAAATAACACCTTTAACATAGAACATAGTGGAGTCCAAGATAAGAAATCGGGCTCACCTTCATAGTCAAAACATTTAATAAAGAAAAGAGAGTCCTTATACATAGCATAAGATCAAAGACATTGTCCTTGAAATTGAGGACTCACCAACTTGCTTTGTAGAGATAGTACTAGCCACGGGGAGGATGAGGATGATCGTGACGATCTCTAGTTCCTACATAGTAGCATCATATTGGTATAGAGTATGCATTAGTATGTTTGAATATACTAAGTATGTAGGATGCAATGCAACAAGAGATAGGCAACATAGTCAAAATACAATATCATAAGCAATGAATAGCATAATAACAATATGACATGTATGAATGATACTTGAAGTAAAACATGCTTATATAGGACATATTACATGTGAAAGAAGAGACCATCATCATAGACCAAGCAACTTAGTACTTAGAATCCAAGGTAGACCACCCCTTAGAATCGATTGAGGAATCAACTTCTTAATTGGTTGATGGCTTACCACCCCCATCTGAGGCGATTGAGGTATCAATCCCTTAATTGGTTGATGTACATGATGACCCTCCCCCAGAAGTGATTGACGTATCAACCCCTCAATTAGTTGATGGCTTACCACCCCCATCTGAGGTGATTGAGGTATCAACCCCTCAACTGGTTATGGTCAACTCACAATAATATATATACATGTCATTAAATCATCACATAAATACCATACTTTCATCATCATAAAGTCACTTACTCATATGTCAAGCATTAGCCCTTTAACAACTCGACATACATTAACTAGACATTTTATCAAACAGTTGATGGGTGTGCATTGCTGGTATAAAATCATGCAATTCAAGAGAGAAATCATGCAAGTAAACTTGAAGTAAAATCAACCCACCAATACTAGGTAATACCATCATACAATATACATCAAAATCCTTCATCAAATCTCAAGATAGATCCAAGATTCATAGCTCAAAATATGCTCAAGCAGTCATACTTCCATGAAATCCCAACATAGTTCATAGTCAAATTCATAGTGATTAAGACTCAAAAGTAAATCAACTTGAAGACAGTAAATTTATGTAAAAAGAAGCTTAGGCACTATGGGTGAAAGGACCTAATGGTTGAAACCCACATATCTTAGCTTTGGAGAATTTTTTATGAAGATTAAGATTTGGGCGAAATCCTTAAGATCCAAAATGAGATTTGGCACTTGAATTTTGGGTGAAATAATTGTCTAAGTATAAATGTTTTGTATGATATGAAGGTGAAATATGCTAACTATAGGTATTTTTACGCATGGAAAGACTTAGGCCCAAGGAAAATGCCTTGGACCAAGATAAAATAACTGGACAAAAATAACACGGCTGGGCGCCCTGGCCAAATCGTGCCAGGGGCGTGCACTGCTCACTAGAAATCGCATTTTGCAATTTTTAAATTTTAATACGATTGCTCTAAAATCGAAGTTAGACCCATTTTTCACTCAATTTTGCCCCCTGATCAAAAATATGAAGTCATATTTTCTATATCACGAATGAATTTTGAGATATATAGACATTATAATTTTGGGCACTTCCAATGCATATTTTCGGGCACTTTTTAGGATCATTTCAGCAGTCCCAAAGGGGAATGTCAGTACATGAAATGTATTAATATGTAAAATAATTTAATGAAACCTAAATAAGTAGAATAGTATGAAAATAACATCAATTCAACTCAAAAAGCTCAACTCATCTCAACTTAATAAAATACGCAAGTTTAAAGTAAATCATGCTCTTTAGAATATACATTTGAAAAGAAAGAATGACTTTGTTAGAAATCTCATACTTAATAAATATTGCTTGGGAGTTTCTCTTAACTGTCATCTATCCTATCCCACCACCTTTAAGTTAGGTGGTGCATAACGAATTAGCATCGATGTCAGCCCCTCCTAAACTTGCCACATTAAAGGATGTAGTATCTCTGTCTCTCTCTCTTGGATCCAAAGAGAATATCTAAACTTTGGGAAAGAGTTGCCAGAAGTGTTGCATGATTATCCTACGCTGGCAGACGCAGTTTTGGGATGACACTCCTCACCTAACTCGGTGCTCAATAATACTACCAAAACTAAAACATACACAACTCATCAATCAAATCAATCCTCTTTAAGACTCATATCACTTATTACCATCATCTATCAATGAAATTATTATGAGAAAATATATTTACATTATCATCAATATGTACTCAAAGCATTATTTGGACTCAATGCTCAATTCAATTAAAACTCGTTAAAATGTCAAGTGTCTTCTTATAAAAAAAAGTTCATGCTTCAAAAATCTCTGCATATCATCAAAACTCTTTCTCAAATGATTATTCATGCTCAAAAGTTATATTCATGAAAAACGAATAAAATATGCTGAAAAAAATCATTAGTGTTTAACATACTTAGTTTGACCATCAAATCTTGATTTTCAAAATAATGCATTAAAGCAACCATAGTCCTCAATTAGGGTTCATGCGAATGAAGACATGAATATACATTCAAATAATTACTCAACTTCAAGAACATTATCAAGATATTATTGTATACAGGAAACTTATTAATACAATAGAACTTAATTTAAGAATTTAATCAAGATAATACTTCAAGAATCATGTGTGGGAACTCATGGTTTCTCAACTCATCTATAACCATCTATGGGGCATATGGAAGAACAATCTCATGCTTTAGGTTTAGTCTTACATACTTGGAAAGTTGTTATTACAATCAAAATTTAATGAATACTAGCTTTCTTAGAGAAAATCCTCGATCTCGGTGGTTATTTTAGAGAGGAAGAACTTGGAAAGACATTATTTAAAAGACTTCTCCTTGATTCTTGAATTCTTGGCTTAGAATTTTTAGAGTTCTTGATGAAGAATCCTATATTTTTGAAAAAGAAGAATCAAGAAATCCTTTTCTTGGGATTCTTGAATTCGTCTTCTTGAAACCCTATGTTATGATGTAATATTCTATTAGAGATTCATGAATAGATAAAGAAATTTAGGTTGGGCAGATTGAAATTTATGAAGAATAACTCACCTTGAGGATGAATCTTGAAAGCGAATCTTAACTTGATGACTTTCTTGAGTGTTTATATTTAGGAGTGAAGGGAGAGGATTTTGATTATAAAAACTGACGTTTTATGTGTTTTGGGACCTTAAATATACCCCCAAAGGTTCTACGATATGCTTATCCAGTAAGGGTTTGCATTTGGTCCGCGACGTGCTCTAGGCCCATACCTTTAGATAGCTCTATGCTCCTTCACTAAAATGGTCATAACTTTCTCCTCCGAACTCTGATTAAGATGAAATTGGATGCATTGGAAAGGTAATTCAAATATCTTCGATTTGATATTATATGGGTCATCTAACTCATTATACTTTAGGAGATATGATCATTCCAAGTTGACTCTTCTATCTACTCATACGAAAACTTAATTGTTAGAATTTATTTGGACTTGTTTTGATGTAAAGGATCCCTTATATTTGTTTATTGAACTAAAAACAGGTTGAAAATTAACTGGAATGCCCCTCAAAGTAAAATAAAATTTTTTTAAAAAAATCAAGGTGTGTCCGCGTCCCAGGCACATCGCGCCTTGGGCGCACACAACCACTGCTTTTGTTTTGTATCAAAAAATTATTTTTTGATCCAATGGCTCTAAAATTCGAACGACACCATTTTTCCACTGAATATTCCGTGTTGTTCATAAATTCGATCTTGAATTTTCCATTGGAGCTTGGGAAGACGTATTATGCATACGATTCCATTCAAGGTGTATTTCAAAAATTTCATGGAGAGTTACAGCGCACATATCTCCTCTATGGGTATTTTGATAATTTTGTCGAGCATTACACCTCAATCTCTCATAATTAAATATGTATAAATAAAGATAACGTAACATGTTTTAAATTATTAATATTGACTTTTATTAGCTTATCACTTAGCATAATATAATTACCAAGTTCTATTCTTATTGATATAAAATAAATTTATTTTATTATTCATATCTCTTTAATTAAAATTTATAGACAATAATATGCGTATCAGCTACTTATTTCATTATATTTTAAAAATATATTATTTTTGCATCCCCCTCCCCTCTTCATATATTTTTT
Source organism: Solanum sejunctum (assembly GCA_025642045.1). Lineage (NCBI taxonomy): Eukaryota > Viridiplantae > Streptophyta > Magnoliopsida > Solanales > Solanaceae > Solanum > Solanum sejunctum. The sequence continues at coordinate 174 of JAOTQJ010023655.1, read as the reverse complement.
CTACTAGATTTTAATTATTTTTTTCTAGTTTGTCGGTGCTCAATTTTTTTACTGTGTCTGTTACACATAATAAGCAATTGACTTTTCTTATTTTTTATTTCAATATATAAAATATTGAGTTTAAATTTAAGTTACTTAATGTTAAATTGCACATACAGTTTTACATTATTTGAT
>JAOTQJ010023625.1:0-16641 GCA_025642045.1 Solanum sejunctum | reverse complement strand
CTTTGGATATGATCGATGCAAGAGATCGTGGACAAAGAAACTTTGACCAACTCAATTTTTAGCCGACCACATTTGGCCCTCTATGAGAAGTTATGGCTGGACCTTGGTTTTGGGTTTCTTACACAATGAATATAGGCTATCATGTATATTACGAAATTCATGAAGTTATCTATAATTAAGCAAGTATGAAGTTAAGCCATTTCAAAAGAATTTTTTTTCGAGAAAACCAACATGGATTTTACTTTTATAATTTGGGATTTGAATATTATGAGCCCATAAATTCTATTGATGCATGGGTAGTGATTATTTGATGACTTTAAGGTGATCTAAACCTTTATATGAGGATTTACTTGTTGTTTATGAAGTTATAAGTATGCATGTTCCGTTTTTGAAATTATTTATGCATGAGAGATTACACTATCGATTTAAATATTTAGTCAATGATGTTTTCACTTCAACTTCATATTACAAATGTTGAGTGTTAAATGAAGTCTTATTTACCCATGTTATTTCCTTATTGTTCATAGCATATGCATTCATGTACAGGGATTATTTTGAAAAATTACGTTACGGGCAAGCCTAAATTCATTTTATGGTATGATTTTGATAAAAAGGTTGGTTATGATAATATTGTCATCACATATATGTCTTTGGTTTTGGCTACTTAAGCATTTTGTGTGCTTTTACCATTTTATACATGAATGGGCTATTCCTATGCATAAGTGGTACGACTATGAAATTATGATTTTGGCATTTGAGCGTAAGTATGAATTATTATAAATGATGTTTGTCTTTTAAGCCCAATTGTGTGCATTGATATGATTTGGAAAATAACTGTTGCCTCCTTGAAAGTATGTACATGCATATTATAAGTATGATTGTGGGATGATGACGTAGCTTGTTGTGTTGGGGTCTTGGGGCAGTTTGGGCTACTTGCATAGCATGTTTTCTAATGAGTGTAGAACCCGTAAGGTTGTAATACGATGTGTAAGAATAGTTGATTATTTAGTCAAGTACGATGGATTAGTCACTTCTCTATGATTGATCTTTGGTTCGGGTTTTGTCCCAAAGTGAGGATGAGGGTAGGTGATATCCCTCTATGTCTTTTTCGGATTAGGAGTGAGATATTGACGGAGTTGTTTGGTTGACTTATGCACCGGTAATGATTGTGGGTTTCTTGAATTGTGTCTTAAAACCCTACCTTGATTTTTTTGTGGTGATCTCTAGTGATGAGATACTGATTTGGTTCGAGCTTGTGAATTATTTGGGGGATTGGTTGCTTAATATAATAGGTGTGAGTGAGGATAACAAAGAGGTTGTTAGAATTCCTTAGGGATAAAGGTATGAGTGAGCATTGGTTTTTTTCCAGTAAGGCTAGTATTCTGATTGGTGCTCTAGGAAGACTATTATGTATGGATAATGGTGGTAAATAGATGCCTAATAGAGTCCATCGATCAGCTAGAGAGGGACTTAGGTTAAAGAAAGTTGAGAATGGTAGTGTAGGGTTCTTGATGGTTCCAACTCTTCTTGGGATAAGAGGACTAGTTTAGACAGGGCCTTGAGTCTAACTTATTAGAGTTGGAAGTCTTGGGTGAGAAGATGATAGAGTAGAGTTATCTCCTAAGGTGGAGATGGTGGTTATGGTACCAATTCGGTTAGGTGTATTTCAGATTGATAATTTAGTTGAGGATTGTGAGTCCTTATAGAGTGTAGCGGGAGGTTGCTAAAGTTGCTTGAGTTTGGGGATTGCCTATGCTAGGGGTATAGTTTATCCAGTTCGTCATGCTCCTAGGTTGAGAGGATGTGTTGGTGACCATAGTGCTATAGAATTCTTTAAAGTTGCGGGTGAGGTGGAGGATAAGTTGGATTTGAAAGGGGACCCGATGGAGATATTGGATGGGTGAGTGGAGAAATTGATTGACAATGATGTAGTGTTTGTCAAGGCCCTTTGGAAAAGTTGTCTATTCATATGTGTTTCTCGGAGGGATAGTGTCGACATGGAGAAATGTTATCCATATCTCTTTCACTCTATTCAATCTTATGATGACATGCCAAGTCCTTTCTATGATTCCAAGTCCTACGTTTCAGCCTCTATGTCATTCATTGTGCATTTATGTTTAAGTTGGCAAGTTTATGATAATTTACGCTTATGTTGAGGTTTTGAAAATGGTGTTTTAAAGTGTGTAATTGTATTCTTGTTGGGGATGACCTATTCATGATTATTCTTCTCTTGTACATTTCTTTGATATTTGGGGACAAATATTCCCAAGAGGGAGATATTGTGATGACCCCAAAAAGTGCCTGAAAAAATTCTTCGAAAGTGCCTAAAATCTTCATTTCCATATATCTAAAAATTCATTTGTTATTTTGAAAATCTGACTTTATATTTTTGTTTAGTGAGTCAAATTGAGTGGGGAAAGGGTCTAACCTAAACTTTAGAGCAATCGTATTAAAGTTAAAAAATCGCAAAGTATGTTATCTAGGAGGGTCCACTTTGAAGGGGCATTACTCATAGTACATAAAGAATTGGTTACCCATGCCTAACATCTTAAATCCCTTTGAATTAGCTTTCCAACGTACTTATTTTCACCTCATTTTGATTTTGGATGAAGAATTTATGCCCATTTCATAAAACTTGTTCGTGCAAAAAATGTTGATTCCAGTGGGGTTTTCGCGTTGCTTCCGCGATGCGCCATTGTGTTTTTTGTGCCTGTTTTAATTTATTCTATCCAAGACTTTTATGTATTGAGCCTAAGGGTAACCATACTTAAAAATACATATACTTAACCTTATTTCACTCTTATATCATCACAAACATTCCTCAATCGTCACTCAAATATTTAAACCATATTTCACCCTAAATTCAAGTCCCAAACTCAAGATCAATCTTAAGTATTTCTTCAAGGATGTCATTCAAGCTTCAAGTCTCCATCTCTAATCTCTTTCAAGGTTTCTCTAAAGTTATGGTATGTGGTGTTGAACCATGGGTCCTTCCATCCATGGTGCCTAAACCTTCTTTTACTTAATATTGCATGATCTTAAGTTGATTTTAGATGTGGGTCTTGTATGATTGTTTACTACACGGTTATTTATTTTTATGAAAGTATGATTGTTTTAGCATGTTTTGAGCTTCAAATCTTGGGTCAAATGTTGTTTTTGATAGGAGTTTCTTGGGGGTGTTACAAGGTGCTGACTAATGGTTTTACGACTGATTTTTCTGCATGATTTTATCTCTAAATTGCATGCTCTTTTACCCCCATTACACCCCCCCAAGGTGTTCGATAAAATGATGGGTTATGATTTCTTGAGGAATTGAAGGTCCAAAGCATGAGATATTAAAAGAATTATGTTATGATGGTGAATTGAGCTTATGTATATATTATTCTTACATGAGGTATTACATTAGAGATTATGATGAATACTATATGAAGTTTTGTGTAAGACCGTTCCTGACCTGGGGCAAAAGAGTTGGGTAATCGAATAGGGTTTATGCTCATCAACTGGGTGATGGGGTGGTATCACCAACTGAATTGAAGGTTTGTACTCAATAACCAAGTTTCGGGTTTGTATCTACTAACCTGCAGAGGGGTTTGTACCTTGGGAACTAGCTTGGTCTTTTCTTCACATATGGTATCTTATATGGGCATGATTTACTTAAGCATGTTTTACTTATATATTGATCATGCATGTGATATTGCTATATCATGTCTGTTGCCTATCATTACACATTCTGGATTATGATGACTATCTATTGTTACATTGCATCCAACATACTTAGTACATTGAAACGTACTAACGCATACTTTATGCCTACATGATAGCACCATATAGGAATCGGAGCCCCACTTGAGCATCCTCCTCCACATGGCTAGTACGACTTTGCTCAAGCTTAATAATGAGTCCTCCACTTTGAGGAACTTAGTCTATGATTCTCTTTTTATGTATTGAGACACTCTTTCTTATTTTTTATTTTTGATATGAGGGTAAGTCCGGTTACTTTGTATTGGCCCCCACTCTTTTCTATATGTAGTAGAAGTGTTGTTGGATATTGTTGTATCTATGTTATAAGCCTTGACTCTATTGACTGTTGTTGTTTATGATATGAAAGAGATTTCCTTAGTCCTAATTTTCCCTTGTTTATGTTTATCTTTTATTGCCTTTATGCTTATCTTTTATTGCCTTTCTAATTGCTCCTGTGACTAAGGATGTGTAATGATATGCTATGAGGCTTGTTTGGGGTTACTTCGGGTTCCTCATTCGCCTGTCGCATCTAGGCCCTAGGCTTGGGTCATGACAGTCAAAATGCATAATCATGGGCAATAGACATATAATTTCAAGATGGCATGCATTATTAAAGCTCATAATAATACATGATTGTAGATTAGTCATCTTGCACATAATATATAAAATATATGTGTGGGAATAGACCTCAACTGACATAGACCAAGTAGCTACAAATTTGAATCCAAAGCATGTCATGCCCTCGGTAAGGTGGACGTGGATGATACCCCCTGGCTAGGTGTGGTCTACTTGACAAGGAAAACCAAACATAATAACATGACTAGATGGATCCACTAGTTTTTCAAGGATAATAATCATAATCCTATGGTGGCACATAGTTTAGCGATAAAAGACTCTATCTAAGGACTCTTTTAGTCGAGCCCCATCTTAAGCCTCAATTAGTGCTAAGTCAAATCCCATGGAATAGTCGAAATAATTATAACTTGTGGCAAACATCAAAACATGATATGTGTAGCTCTTGAAACATGTTTGACCTTTAATTCTTAGCCTAACTTGAGACTCAAGTGTAAACCATAACCATACATGAACCCTTTCTTTAACATAAAAGGCTCATAAGAAGTAAAAACCTTGAAATAAGGCTTATCTTTTAACTTGTAAAATCAAAGACAATTTTGATGAATCCAATACATACTTGACAAGCCCTTAATCATTATATAGTCGCTTGACTTATAAAACATGAAATAGATCATCAATAAGTTGAGTATTCTTGACTTGACTTTTTGTCAAATACTTAGTGGACTCTTGATACCTGTTCTAAATCATGCAATACGAGAGTAACATAAGATGAGAAAACGTAATGCCAGTCAACCCACCAATATGTAGTAAAACACTCAAGTAGGGTACCTCGAAATCAATCATCAAAACTTATAACATATCATACTTTCATAGCTCAAAACATACAAAATCTCAATAAACAAAGATCAACTCATAGTGTAAGCTTAAAATAGATATTCATGCATAATCAACAATACTTGATAAAACCCCAACATAATTCATGCTCATATTTCATTAAGAGACACCCATAAGTAATACAACTTGAAATCATGCAATTTTCATAAAAAGGAAGATTGGGCTAATAGGTGAAAGAAACCAATGGATGAAACTCACATACCTCAAACTTGGGGTTTCTTGAGATAATATTGAAGCAAACATGGAGCTTGAAGTTAATGCTTGAGTTTTGAAGTTAAGCATGAAATCCTAGAATTTGAAAATGAGATATTTGGTTAAATCTTAGAGAGGTTTTTGAGTGATATAGAGTTGAAAAATGGCTAGGTATACATGATTTCACTCATAAGTGGGCATGGGGCTATGACCCCAATGCCCTTGGTAGACACAAAAAAACTAAGGAAAATTTTGTATTGGTCCACGTCTGGCCCGTAATGCGGACCTAACGTAGAGGATAATTTTACATTACTTTGTGCCCTAGCGCATCGCGGCCAAGGTGTGAATGCTTACTAGAATTAAAAAATTAACGAATATTATTTTTTGCTATGGGTCCTCTAAAATTTGGGTTATACCCATATCACACTCACTTTTGTCCCCTGATCGAGAACTTGAACTCAGATTTTCTATATAATGAAGGACTTTTTTTAGATATGTCAAAATTATGATTATGGGTATTCCAAAGAACCTTTTTTTGGCGTTTCAAGGCTAATCCTCCTCCTCATGCTCGTACTGTGGCTGCTAGAGTAACGGATTTTACTTTGATGAATCCTCTGGAGTTTTATGGATTGAAAGTTGATGAGGATACTCAAGACTTCATTGATGAACTCTCTTAAATGATGAATATCATGGGGGTGACTTCAAAAGTGAAACTTGATTTAGCTTCCTATCAGCTGAAGGTTGTGACTCAAGTGTGGTACACCCAATGGTTGATGGAGAGGATTGGTGATAATGGTGTTAGTTGAAAAGAGTTAAAGTTTACCATTATGGACTATTTCTTTCTACTTGAGTTTAGGAAGGCCAGAATTATAGAATTTATCAACCTCAATCAGGGTAGAATCAGTGTGAGGGAATATTCCCTCAAATTCACAAAGCTCTCAAATTATGCTCCTATGCTAGCGGCTTACCCCATGTAAGAATGTAAAATTCTATTTCTGGGATCACTAATTTGGTTGTAAAATAATGTTGTATGGCTATGGCTTAGTGCAAAACACATTGAAGAGAATAAGCTCAAGGAGAAGAGGATGAATGATCCCAAGCAAGCTCGGTATGATATTGGGTTGTCCAACTCTAGGAGTAGTGGTGGATATGGTCGCTTCAAATAAGGCTAAGGTTCTAATTCATGGGTTTCTACTAATAAGGTGACTCCACCGATGGCACAGGTGGTAGGTGGACCATTACCTCATCGATGTGATAGGTGTGGGAAGAATCACTCAGGTGCATGTTGGAAGGATTTAGGTGCTTGTTTTGTTTGTGGTAATCTAATCCACAAGATTGCTAACGATCCCAAGGTTGCCAAAAATTGTCATAAGTGTACTAAGGTGATCAAGACCATCAAAAAGCTCCACAAGGTGGTGACCCAGAAATAATAGGTTATATGCATTACATGCTCGTCAGGAGGTAGAGGAAACTCCGAATGTAGTAACTGGTATGTTAAAAGTCTTTGGTTTTGATAATTATGTTTTGCTTGATCCAGGTATAAATTTATTTTTTGTGACTCCTGTTTTGGGTGTTATGTTTTGATTAAGTCCTGAAATTTTAAGAGAACCTTTTTCAGTTTATACTCCTGTGGGTGAGTCTATTATTACCCAAAGAGTCTATCGAGGCTGTCCTGTCTCTGTTTTGCATAACCTCCATCTGTGAGGTATTATGGAACTTGAGATATTAGATTTTGATATTATTCTTGAGATGGATTAGTTGCATGCTTCATATGCCTTTACTGATTGTAAAACCCAAAAAGTCAAATTCCAATTTCGTGGTGAACCTTTTCTTGAGTAGAAAGATGGTGATTCTGCTATTAAGGGTCAGTTTATCTCTTATCTCAAAGATCCAAAGATGATTTATAAGGGGTGCATTTATCATATTGCGAGGTTAGAGAATTGGAGCCTAAGTCACTACTCTTGAATCAGTTCTGATGGTTAATGATTTTTCAGATGTTTTTCTCAAATATTTGCTTAGTATTCCTCCCAAAAATGAAGTAGTATTTAGCATAGATCTCCTCTCAAATACTCAACCTATTTCAGTTCCTCCTTATCATATGGCACCAACTGAATGAAAGTAGTTGAAGGATCAATTAGAGGACTTGTTAGAGAAAGGCTTTATTAGACCAAGTATATCATAATTGGGTGCTCAGTTATTATTTTTAGGAATGAATGATGGGTCTTTTCGGATGTACATTGATTATAGGCAACTAAATAATGTAACCATCAAGAATAAATATCTGTTTTCAAGGATCTATGACTTATTTGATCAACTTCAAGGAGCTACACATTTCTCAATAATTGATCTCCATTCTTGTTATCATCAGCTAAAGGTTGGGGAGTATGATATTCCCAAGCCAACTTTCTAAACTACATATCGGCACTTTGAATTTATATTAATGTCATTTAGTTTGACTAATGCACTAACTATGTTTATATGGATCTTATGATTTTGGTATTGTTGACGCCATTTCTTGATAGTTTTATGGTTGTTTTCATCAATGATAGTCTGATTTATTCCTAGAATGAGCGGGAGCATATGGATCATTTAAGATTAATTCTTCAAACTTTGAAGGAGAAATAATTGTATGTCAAGTTCAGCAAATATGAGTTTTGGTTGAGTCAAGTATTTTTTCTACGTCATGTTATGATGGTATTAAGGTCGACCCAGATAAGACTGAGGCCGTGAAGAATTGTGGTAGACTATTCATTTTGTCATATATTATAAGTTTCCTTGGTTGGATGGTTATTGTAGGAGTTTTGTTGAAGGTTTCTCATCTATTTTATCTTTATTGAGTATCATTATCAATCATCAACATAGCCCAGTGCCTCGAAAGGCTCCCGCTCATTGCAAGTTGAGAGGGGGTCGGATGTATGCAGCCTAGCCCATATGTTTAAAGACATAAAGCGGTTGTTTCTAGATGACCCATGAGGAGGGTCAAAAGTTACATTGACTAACTACTACTTTGCAAATAAAAGAAGCGCAGACAGTTTAAACACCTATTTTGCTTTATTCCATCATACTCTAAAGCCGAAAAATAGTCAATCTTTGACTCCATCCGAAATAGTCATCTTCACTGAGTATATTGACCCAAAAGTAGGCCAAGTTTGTATGGTCGGATGAATGTTAGGAGAGCTTTATGACTTTGAAAAATATACTAAAATCAGCTCCTGTTGTGACTCTACCGGATGTCTTAATGGGATTTCCATTTTATTATGATATTTCTCGGATAAGGTTGGGTTGTGTACTCATGAAAAATGGTAAGATGATAGCTTATGCATTGAGTAAACTAAAGGTGCATGAGCATAATTATCAGACTCATGATTTGGAGCTAGCAGATATGGTGAATGCTTTGAAAATTTGGAGATATTATTTGTATATGGTTCATGTTATTTTGTTCATCGACAAAAAATCTTGCTATATGTGTTCACCCAAATTGACGTTAACTTGAGGCAAAGAAGGTGGTAAGAACTTCTTAAAGATTATGATATAATTGTTCAATATCATCCATGGCAAGGCAAGTATTGTAGCTGATGCTCTTAGTAGGCTATCTATGGTAGTGGGCCCATGTTGATGAAGGAAAAGAAGGAATTAGTAAACGATGTTCACCATTTGGCTAGGTTAGTGTTGGACTGGCTGACTATAGTGATTGTCGTATTCATGTTCAGGATTGGGCTTAGTCTTTTATGGTTGTTGATGTCAAGGCTAAATAAGATTTAGACTCATCCATGGTTGAGTTAAAGTTGTTGGTTACGAAAAAGAAGGTAGAAGGTTTTCTCCAAAGGGGGAGATGGTGTGCTTTAGGATCAATAATAGTTGTGTTTTCTGGATATTAATGGCCTTAGAAAGGTGATCATGAATGAATCACACAACTCTCATTATTCCATACATCAAGGATCTACCAAAATGTATCAAGATTTGCAGAAGTGTATTGGTGGCACGGTATGAAGAAAGACATAGCCAAGTTTTTCTCCGAGTATAATAATTATTGATAAGCAAAGGTAGAACATCAAAGGCCTAGTGGCTTGGCTCAAGATATTGAGATTCCTACTTGGAAATGGGAAGATATGAATATGGATTTTGTTGTTAGTTTTCTGCGAACCCAAATGCAACTTTATTCACTTTGGGTTATTATTGATAGGATGACTAAATCAGCTAACTTACTACTAGTCAGGACTACCTTCAATGTCGTAGATTATGCAAGGTTGTATATCCAAGAGATAGTAAGGTTGCATAGTATGCCAAGGTTTATCATATCATATTATGGCATTAAGTGTACTTATAACTTTTGGAAATCATTTCAAAGAGGGCTTGGCACTAAGGTGAATTTAAGCATCGCCTTCCTCCTTAAACTGATGGACAAGCGAAGAGGACAATTCAAACTAGTGGACATGTAAAGGGCTTGTGTATTGAAATTAAAGGGTAATTAGGATCATCATCTACCACATATCGAGTGCTATAACAATAGCTTCCATGCTATCTTTTGGATGACTTCATTTGAGTCATTGTATGGGAGAAGGTGTAGGTCTCTGGTGGGGTTGTTTGAGTTGGGAGAGATAGCTATGATGGACCTGTATTTTGTGTTAGAAGCCATGGAAAAGGTGAAGTTGATTAGGGAGAGATTGAAAATAGCTCAAAATTGCCAAAAGTCTTATTCAAATTTTAGAAAAAAGGATCTTGAATTCCATCTCAGTGATTAGGTGTATATGAAGGTTTCACCTATAAAGTTCTTAATGCATTTTGGTAGTAAGGGTAAGTTATGTCCTCGGTATGTAGGTCCTTATGAGTTTATGGAGAGAATTCAGAATATGGTTTATGGTCCTAATTCTTTCACTCTTGTGTTTCATGTTATGACATGCATACATATGCACGAAAATTATTTGAATGATGTTTTAATATGAGCTTTTATGATTTTTAAGTAATGAATTATGCATTGTGTCTTCATGTATGAATGTTTCATATTCAAGTCAAGGTTTTCAAGTGAAGTTCTAGTATAATCAAGGATGAATGTTCCAAAGGAGGAGATAATGTAAGGGCTGGGACTTCGTGAGACCTTTTGATATGTACAATTTGAGTTTTTAGAGTTGTGTGAGTCATTGGGAATACGTGTGTACAACTTTGGGTGGCTTAAGGAAGATTTTGAGGCTTGGTGGTCCTCTATGGAAATTCCCATGAGGCATGGTCCCTACTGCTGGTCGTGGAAAGTGCCTTGGGAAATGCTCCGACTGTCCTGGCAAGATTTAGGCTGTGGAATGCCACAAGGAGATCCTGTATTGGCCATGTGGCACTTAATGTTCCGTGTGCGGACTCATGTGACCATCCATGAGTCATAAAGAGGTGACTTATGGAACATCTCATCCTTAAATTATTTTCTAAGTATAAAATCACCTTGAGAAACTTGCGTCACTTGCACGGATACCAAACAAGCTGTATGCCCTTGGACAAGCTGTGTTCCAGATAGTGGAGTAAACCTTGCCTAGATTTTTTGCAAAGGTTAGTTCCATGGACCACTACACAATCATGGACCTTCACATGAGCCGTGAGTCTCCTTGACGGTATCCCTAGATAATTTTTGAAGCTCATTTCATTAATGGCTTTCTTGTAATTTTGGTTATTCCTAAGCATTGTTTATGCATTTATAACTTTTCCTAAACTTGTGGAAAGACATATAGTCCTCTATTATAATTCAAATTCATTCTATATACTTATAATATTCAAGCTGTCTCATCTAAAGAACTCCTCTCAAGTGAGCCATTAGGGTTTTATCTTGGAGCTCAAGAAGGGTCTTTTTCTTCAATTAATTTCTTCTTGATTCTTATTGAGTAGCTATGGTATGTGGGAATGATTCATGGTCTCTTTCAACCATGAAGAGCCCAAATTCTTTTTATTCATGATTTATGAATTTCAAACTTACTTTAAGAATAGGTCATTTGAATTATTATTTATTAGATTCAATTGAGATATAAGCTATGTTTAATTGATGTTTCCAAAGTGATTTAGGTTGTAATATAGTGAATATCATTAATATTATGATGATTTGAACGTGCATATCCCCTTTAAAGGTTGATTTAAGCATGAGTAATCTAAAATATGATTTAAATGTGAATTACTTCATGGAATTTACTTGGATTTCATATTATATTATTGATTTAATTCTGAATCTCTATTTCCCATGCTATTCTCCCTATATTCATGTTATATGCATACATAAGCATTGGTTTTCATGAAAGATTATGATATGGGTTAAGATCCAACTATGGTAATGAAAGTTTGGCTATGATATGGCAAGTGATCACCAAATTTGTATGATATGGATCTTTGAGAAACCTTGGGTGTTTACACCAATATGATATATGTGAATGAGTTATTCCTATACATGAAAGTATGACATGAGATATGATTCAGTTCTTTAGCCCAAGTGTGCATGAATATGAATAATGTTGGCTTTAAGCCTAAGTATGCATTGAATTGATAGGAAATGACATATGTCTCTTTTGAAAGCGCACGCGTGCGCGCACACACACACATACACACACATATATATATGTATATGTATATGTATATGTATGTATGTATGTATTCTCATGTGATGATGACATAGTATCGAGCAGACCAGTGGGAGGGGGACTTTCTCCAAAGGTCTAGTACCCAAGTCCCATTACTATGTGCTAGCATACGTATATGTTTATGTGTTTTCAATGGATGGTTATGATATGAATATGTAAAATCTTTCTGAAATGACCAGGTCGTAAGGAAGGTGACCATCATAACAAAGTGAAAGGGTCGTAAGATATGGTGTAGATTACCTTTGGCAATCAGTCTACTCTTACTTGATGGGAGGATTTCATCAGGTAAAGTCATGTAGTAGCTAGCATAGCTTTGAGATGTCAATCATGCTGACATCCCCCTCTGGTCATATTATTATGGAATTTCATGCATCATAGATTTCATGGCATATTGACATATTACTCTACCTTTTATATATGTTTCTTTCTGTATATGCGCCCTTGCCATCTAACATTAAATGCAGGTCTAATAAGTTCATATGTGTGGCATGCCCGCATAATTAGTACAGTAAAACTTACTAACACATACTCTTTGCCTGTATAATCTAACCATGTATGGGCTATGTCACGACCCAAGCCCAGGGCATAGACGTGATGCAGTGAATAGGAAGCCGAAGGGACCCCAAATAATCCTCTTAGCATATCAATTACACATCTTGGTCTTGGAAGCAAATTAACAAACAACAAGAGATATTTTAAAAAGGAAAGCGGGACTAAGGGAAATCTTTATATTCACAAAAGAATAAAAGAGTCAAGCTCATAACATAAATACATCATAATATCAAACAACACCTCTATCTTGGAATGGAGCGGGGGCCAACATATTTTCCAGGATCACCCTCATAATGGCAAGTGTTCAACATTCTGAAGTCACAAAATATCAAGAGTAATGTAGCTAGTGTCCTCGGACTTGAGGACTCATCAAAACTTATCTACAAAGTACCGAACCACCATGTAGAGGATGATCAAAAGGAGCTTTGGTCCCTACATGGTCATATAATATAGGCATAGAGTATGAGTTAGTACATTTGAATATAGTAGGTATGTAGGATGCAATGCAACATATCATAAGCTAATTTAGTCAAAATGCATAGTCATAAAAATAGATATATAATCTTAATATGTCATGCATGGTCAATGCTCATAATAAAATATGCTTGTAAATCACTCATCTTTCAATATATAGCATACATATGTGGGAATTGACCTCAACCAACATAGGCCAAGCAGCTACACTTGGACTTCGAGGCCTGATACCCCCTCAATTTAGGTGACTAGACATGACACCCCTCGGTGAAATGTGGTCTACTTACCAAGGAAAACCAAACATGCTAACATGAACTAGATGGATCCACTCGTATAGCAAGGATAATAATCATAATCCTATGGTGACACATAGTTTAGAGACTAATGATTTTATATAAGGACCCCTTGAGTGGAGCCTCCATCTTAAGCCTCAATTGGTGCTACGTCAAATCCCACGAAATAATTGAAATAATCATAACTTATATAACTTGTAAGAAACATGGAAGCATGACATGATTGAAAATTTCTTGACGTATGGTAGTAAGCTTAACGTGAACATGAGAGTAGAGCATAATCATACATGAACCTTGCTTTAACACGAATGGCTCAAAAGAGGTAAAAATTCTTGAAACTGGGCTTAAAAATGATACTTGTAAAATCATAGATATTTTTCATGAATTCAATACATGCTTTAAATCCCTTAATCATCATATAGTCACTTGACTTATAAATCATGAAATAGATCATCAATAACTTGAGAATTCTTGCCTTGACATTTTATCAAACACATGGTGGATTCATGATACTTATTGAAAATCATGCAATTCAAGAGTGAAATAAGATGAGTAAACTTAATGCAAATCAACTCACCAATATGTAGTAAACCCCTCATGTAAGGTATCTTAAAATCCATTACAAAAGCTCATGATAGTTCATAGTTTCAATGCTAAAAAAATACATAGTCCCAATAGACAAAATCAATTCATTGAATAAACTTGAAATAGGTATGTATGCAAAATCAATCAATACTTCATAAAAACCTAACACAATTTATACTAATAATCCATGTAAATAGATACCCATAGGGAATACAACTTGAGAACATGTAATTTTCATGAAAAGAGAAGGTTGGACTCCATGGGTGAAAGGGCCTAATGGATGAAACCCACATACCTTAAACCTCAAAACCTTTGATGTGAGTTTGAAGTAGACTTGGCTTAAAATGAATCATTGAGTTCTAAATTTAAGCTTGAAATCCTTGAATTTGGAATGAGATATTTGGTTAAGTCTTGGCGAGGTTTTTGAGTGATATAAAGTTGAAAAATGGCTAAGTATGGGTGATTTCACATTTTAGTAGACATGGGGCTATGACCCCAATGCCATTGGGTGAACGGGAAAAACTAAGGAAGATGTTGCATTTGTATGGGTCTTGACGCTGACCACTGGTCGTGAGGAGGGGTGTGAAAGTGAGCAAGGGAGGCATGGTTTGCGTGGAGGTGAGTTTGAGGCAAAGGTATGGACCACAACCACCCACCTAGGTCATGGCAAGTGGCATAGGTAATGTCCCTTGGCGTGGAGCCTGGGAAACATTTTACAGCACCAAGTATGGTGCCATGAGCCTTCACACGGGTAGTGAGGCTCCACACAACCCGTGGAGGCCTCCGTTGTCATGATGAGATGCCTTTTTCTAATTGCTTTTCAACATCAATTTTTGGACTAAGTACCTTGTCATGGGCTCTCCACATGACCCACGGAGTGACATACGACCCATGGGACTATTCATGGGGCAATACTTTGCCAAATTTTCCATCCGTTCACTAATGGCATTTTCATAAATGCTAATCACTCTAATGCCTTTTTTAGACTTTCAATGCTATCTTAAACTTCCTAAAAGACCTAACAAGGTTCCAAAGGATTAAACACATTACTCTCATCTCAAATACACTCTCCATTCTATCAAAAGCTTCCATGAAGCTCCAAATCAATTTCAAGGAAACCAAAGAACAAGATTGGATTCAAAGATCATTTCCAAGCCTAAATTTTTCCAAATCTCAATCCTAACCAACTCTAGACCTAAGGTATGTGGTGTTAAACCATTGGGTCCTTTCACCCATGGTGCCTACGCCTCTTTTTTACTAATATATCATGATTTAAAGTTGATTGTACATGTGGGTCTTGTATATTGAGAAATTTATTGCACAGTGATTTTAGTTCATAATAGTATGATTTTTAAGTATGTTTTGAGTTCTAAATCTTGGATATAATTTTGGATTTGATGAGGGGTCTTGATGCTAACCTCTTAGGGGTGTTTTGACGTGTTATTGATGCTTTTACTATAGATTTTCTTTAATGATTACATCTATAAATTTCGTGGTTTTCACCAATATCACCCCCCAAGTAGTCAATAAAATGCCCATGTAGGATTTCTCGTGAAATTAAAGGTCCAATGCATGTCTTATAAGTTCAATGGTGTTAGGATGATCATATGATGATGAAATAATGATGGAATGATGATGAAATGATGATGAAATGACTGTATGCATATGATGTATAATGATGAGAGGAAGTGAAGGTATATAATAACTTTATGATGACGAGAGTATGGGATTAATGAGTCAATTTCTGGAAAACTAGTAATAGTGATGAAATCTAAGCAAGGTGAGATGTTAGTACCTTATTAACCTATGTGAGGGGTTAGTATCTTATTAACCAAAGTGAGGGGTTGGTACCTCTCTAACCTAAGAGAGGGGTTGGTACCTCACTTTAATATGTGATGGTCTATTCTTATAGACATGATATGCCCTATGCAAATATGAGTAATTTAAGCATGTTTCACTTAAGCATTAATCATACATGCTATATTGCTTTATGATACCTATTGTTCACCGTTATGCATTTTGATTATGATGCCTATCTCTTGTTGCGTTGCTTCTAACACACTTAGTATATTTAAACATACTAAAGCAAACTCTATGCCTACATGATGTTACCATGTAGAAATCGGAGATCCATTTTGTTATCCTCCTCCTCCACGTGGCTAGTGGTATCCATTCAAGCTAATTGGTGGGTCCTTATCTGCGAGGACAACATCTATGTTCTTATGCTATGTATTTAAGATTATTCTTCTTTTTGGTATACTTTTACTATGAGGATGAGCCCGACTGCTTGTCGTGGCCCCCGTTAAGTCTTATTCTAGAGGTGTTGTTATGCAAGTTATGTGTTATACTTGAGGTTTGACTTACTTATGATATTCAAGCTATTTAAATATGAGCCTTTCCCAGAGTCCCAATTCCCTTATTTATGTCGTTTAATTTATTTTGCTTTGCTTCTATGACAAAGAATGAGTAATGATATGCTATGAGACTTGTTTGGGATTCTTTTGGGTTCCTCATTTGCTCGTCATGTCTATGCTCGAGGCTTGGGTCATGACACCTGGCGTGCCACAACCATGGCTCGAATGCTCTCTGGAAATAAAAAATTATTAAAAATTATTTTTCACCAGGGGTCCTCTAAAATCTAGAATATTCATCATCATCATCAACATCATCAACATACCCCAGTGCCTCGAAAGGCTCCCGCTCATTGCGGGGTGAGGGGGGGTCGG
>JAOTQJ010023565.1:0-16647 GCA_025642045.1 Solanum sejunctum | reverse complement strand
AACTCTCCGCAATAAATCACCTCACTTCAACTTAGTAAACTCTCAAAACATTTATGATATATATATATATATACACATATTTCTTATATTCTCACTTATTTGGATGATTCAATTATGCAATGAAGTCCATCTATTTATAGGGGCATTTAGGAAGACATTTGAGTGAGAAACCCAACAAAAAAATAAACAATTAATGACCTAACTTAATCACTAGAGTAAATAATTAATGGCCTAACTTAATCACTAAAGTAAACAATTAATGGCCTAACTTAATCACTAGAGTAAATAATTAATGATCTAACTTAATCACTAGAGTAAATAATTAAAAGAAATGTCTTACTATTCTTATTCTTATTTTTATTCTTATCATTTAGGTCATTACAGTCTCACACATATTATTCTCAACTATGTCACATTTACTATATACCTTGAAGATGCCCTACACCGTTTCTCTTTGTTGTACTTTAATAATGACTTCACAATACTTGTCCCAGTAGACTCATTTCATCAAGGTTATTTAGCAAATGAACTTCAAATGGAGCCCTAGCAACTTGCCAGAATTTTCTTCTTCTCTCTTCACCCCTCTATTTCTTCTTCCAATTGGCTTAAATATGCCTAACACATCATCTTCGCTCATCATTTGGCAATAGATCAATAAGCGCTATGTGAAGATCCTATTAAAAATAATTGAAAAAAGAAGCGGAAATTGTATTACAAAAAAAAAAGCATACCTTCTACATATCAGACATAACAGTAAGTCCATCGCCTTCAGTTTATGTCAACTGTAGATCATGTTTAATGCATTTAATAAATCAAGACCATGTATCCTTGGATTCTTTATCAACTATTGTTCATGCCACATGATACATTTGATTATTTCCATCCTTGGAAATACAAGTCAACAACTCACCTTTACAAACACCTTTTAAAAATGCACCATCAAAATCAATTATCATTCTACGCCCCTCCATTCATTCATTTTTAGTGCCTCCAAACAAACATAAATGCCCATAAATACCTCTTTTTCAGGAATTGTATTCTTGGATGTCCTAACAACTACAGTACTTTCAGGATTAGTAGCCTTCAACTCGTCAATATAATCATACAATCTAGCAAATTCCTCCTTGAAATCATCTATATGCTTAGTTAGAGCTTTTATTTTTGTCCTTCTACAACTTGTTTTGCTAACATATAGCCCATACTCCTTTTGTATCAACCCTTGAATTTGATGGAGCTTGATGGTACGCTCAGTCATGATTCTGTCTTTGTAGTATTTATTGATCCATTTTGAAGTACACAACTTATTTCTTGTTCTTTTAAAATACTTATGGACAAGAAAATATGTCTTCATAATGAAGTTTTCAGTATTTCCTTCAATACTTCCAAGAATATGCCAAGGACAACCTTTTTTATACTTCTCCCTAATTCTTTCCTTTTCATTGGGTTTCAGTTTAAGGTTTATACCCTTTTCAATTGAGTAGGTTTGAAGTGCTTCCTAAATTGAATATTATTCACAAAAATCATATACAATTGAAATAAAAAAAATTTGACAGTTGGGTCAACATATACCTTGGTAGTTGCATTCCTAGCTGGTGAATCTACAACTTCATCATATTCAACAAGTACCCTTTCATCTTCACTAATATCACCGTCAGGATCTGAGCTATCAAAATATAGTTCATTCCCACCCAATTTTTCTTCATATCTTCCCCTCATATCCTTATTAATATCCTCAAAACCAACATCAATATCTACAGGACCAGATGGTATGTCCTTTATATTTACTTTTGTAGCCTTATCTTTATCCTTTTTTTTTTTTGGATATTTGACCTTCTAGATTCTATAAACTTTTCGTCCAAGTTACTTAAATCATCAATGTTATCATCAATATCAAAGAGTGATTTAGAATCAAATTATGTTTCATCTAAACATACATCACTTTCATCAGAAGTTTGAAGGATGGTAGGAAGAAAAGTCATTACCTGCACCTTCATTTAAGTTTTCAACACTCTCTTAATTTTTTTCTTTATCTGCCCTATACTGTTGTTGTTCATTTATATTCACATTAGCAGCTTCATTAGATGGTTGATGGAAAGATACATCTGCTCTATCAATTCGTTGAGGTAGCTGAGGAGAAGACATTGTTGCATCTTTTTGATGATATGGCTGAAGAGAAGACACATCAGCTGCTACATCAAATTGTTGAGATGGCTGAGGAGAATACATATCAACAACATCATATTGATGAGGTGGTTGAGAAGGAGACAAATTAGCCACATCATTTTGATAAGATGGCTGAGAAGAAGACACATCATATACTGAATTATTTTGATGAGGTAACTAGGGAGAAAACACATCAACCCCATTATTTTGATCAGGTGGCTGAGAAGAAGGCACATCAGTCATATCATTCTCATCAGATGATTGAGGAGGAGACAAATCAAACCTATCAGTAATAGCAGGTAGGGAGAGCTGACCTTTTTCGAGAGTTAACAATGTGATCATTTCCACCTCATTTTCATCCTCAAGAATTACAGGTATACTAATTTTATGTACCACATAAATATCAACAAAGTCCCCATCTTTCAAACTGTTAATAAATCTTAACACATCTTTGTCACTATTCAACATGTGAAAACAACGTCTTTTATTACATCCAAGTGTTTCAACATTTTCAACTCCCAATTCATTAGCTAATTTATAAAATAACATGATATGGAGCTCATCTACATCTATATCTATTTTTTCTGGATTTGTAATTCCATTAGCATACCTGAGTCGAGGATCTGATAAAAAGCAGCCTCCAAAATGCATTTGAAGTGTTATAATTGTTAAGCCATATTGTTACCATGCCTGCAAAGTCACAACAACTGAAAAACTGAGGCTAGACAGAATACACTAAAAAATTCTAATTTTTAAGTTAAAACAAAAAGCCTTAATTCTTAAGTAATTATTTATGGAGGCCTTTATGGAGTACAACAAAATCCCCTAATTTTAAAGTAATTGTTTACGAAATACAATATTTACCCATATAATAATTCAATTGGACCACTAACAAGAACAAAATCCAACACAATTGACAAATTTCAACTTATTCGTAAGATGATTTTATGAAAAAATCTTAAATTTTGACCACATTCACGGCAAGTGCCATTACTCTAAAATCTGACCTCTACGCATTGTTATTACGCTATGGAACAAAAATTTAAGAATCGAAGTTGACTCAAAGCGAACTCAAAGCTTTTCTCAAAATCTAAACCCTAACAATGCAAACTCAAGAATCTAAGTTGTGAAACTAATCTAAGTTGTGAAACTTACACATAATGATTCCAACGCGAATGAGGGTTTATATGCACAAAAATCTGACGGAAGAATTTTACTGAAGAGTACAAGGGTGAGTACGAGAGTTTTGTTTGCACAAAATGGGGAACAAAGTTTTGGAGAAGATATTCTTTCTATGTGAAAAATATATTTTAATGCGTCATTCCATATGTGAAATTTTTAAATTACATGAAAATACTCAGTTGAAACTCACGCACTAGTCCAAGGTCAAAAAAAGTCTTTAAAATATAGCTTTTGAGCAGGTACAAGGGTTTGCTTGGCAAATCTCGAAGTACAAGGTCCAAGAGGACAAACGGGACCAAGCATAAGGACAAATTAGGTCATTCGGCCTTTAATTTAATAAAACTTTGAAAATTAGTCAAATTGACTTTCAAAAAGCGCAACATAAAAATTGAAAAATGAAAGGAGTACAATTTAACGCAACATACACATGTATAATTAAATGGTTGAATGATTCCAAGTTAAAATACACATTTCATATAATTGAAGTTTTTTGAGAAGCGGGCCTATTGAAAACAACTTCTCTATTTCTATGAGGTAGTGGTAATTGGTCCGCGTACATTTTTTCCTATCCAAACTCTATTTATAGAATTTCGCTAGATATGTTGTTGTATATAATTAAAAATTTAATGTGCCCGAATACTATTCCATTGAGAAATATATTTTAAATTATAGAAAATCAGAAATTAGAAGCTACGATGTTAGTACTATAGTTTATATAATTATAGTTTGTAATTTAGCAAACTTCTCCAGTTGACATTTTTCTAGTACGCCGTCTATATTAATTTTCAGTTAATTACTGCCATGACTTTTTATTCTTGAAGACTATTGCAGGGAACATAACCAATTATTATTTATTGTCCATATGAAAACCAAAAAGTAGATTGACTATTTAACTTTCTTGGCACCGAAAATTTAGCTTGTCCAGCACAATATCAATATTAAGTCATATTCATGACGTATAATATGAAAAGAAAATAACAAAAATGGTCCCTTAAATTTGGGGATTGTTTTGAAGTAGTCTTTTAAATGTTCGTTTAGGCCGTTTAAATATACGATAGTGGATATTTTAAATCTCCGTCAGATATCTAACAAACTATATCTATTAAATTTGATGAGACCTGTGAATAAGAAAAGAATTTAGGGAGAACTCATATCTAGATGTACAAAATTTCTGTTTGTTTCTTTTTTGTTGAACGTAACTTTTTGAGGTGTAACTTTTGCTTTTTTTATTTATTTTATGATATTTATTATAATTGTTCGTGTTGTATTTTCTAGAATTTTATTGAGCTTTATTGAATTTTCAAATGTTTAATCTCCTTTTTCCACGGTTCCCTTCAAATATAATCAACAACAACTTACATAGTGAAATTCCACAAGTGAGGTTTAAGGAGGGTAAAATGCATGCAGAACTTACTATTATCTCATAGAGATAGAGAGATTGTTTCCGTAAGACCGTCAACGTAAATATATCAGTCCAAAAAATAGAAATGCTAGATACGAAAACAACAATAGTAAAAAACAATTGAAAACTCATAAATACAATACAAGTAGCAAAATAAATGACGGCCAATAACTATACAATAAATATAATCAACAAAACTTATTAAAATATTTGATGGACGAAAACGCTCAAAGATTTTATATTGAGGAACCTCTTTGAGCCTATGCAAAAACATAAGGGATCATTTTTGTAATTTTCTGTCCCTTTTTTTGGGGGGTCTTTAATACGTGTTCTTTCCGTGGTTATGGTCACCTATAAATAATCCAAATTTAGAATTCCTTGTTTAGTACTATATTGTGAACCAAGTTTTTCATCAAGACTAGCAAAAATGAAAGTATGCATATCGTAATTCTTAAGTATTCTTAATCAGTTCTATATGATGTACGTGCCTTGCTTTACTTATATTTGTGGTATTGGTTAGGTATGTGACATAAATTTATATTAAATTGGACAGAAACAGGTGATTATCAAATTATTCATTGATAGAAATGATCAAAAATCTCGAATCAAGGCCTTCAAAATTGCTGTTTCTCAATCAGGTATTTCAAATTCAATACAACTCGTCTATTTGATATCCTAATTTTATTGATATGTATTTTTACATATATAGGGGTGGAATCAGTAACGATAAAAGAAAGTGAAAATTACGAATTAGAAGTAGTGGGAGAGCATATTGATGCAGTTGTTCTAACCAAGTGCCTCAGGAAGAAATTGGGCAACGCTCATCTGGTGAGCGTTGGCCCCGTTGTTGTTGCTGCTGCTGTTGACATCGTTAATGCCAGTAGCAGCAGCACAGATACTGATGCAAATCCGCAACCATATAGTTATCCCCATTTTGGTGTACCGGGATACCAAGTTTACGAAATTAGAGACCCGAATCCGGAATGTTGCTCCATTATGTGAATGTTATTTTCTATGCTTATATATTGCATGAGACGGTCTGTATATCGGAGCTTTTGTGTAGATCCATGGCGCCTGTTTCGATTTTCATTTTTCAAGTTTCTATTTTAGTCCTTTTTGGATGATCGTTTGTACTGTTATACTTTTTGGAAAAATATGGTATGAGATTAGATTGATATCAAGTTGAAGTTTTGTTTGAACATGCAATTTTAATATATATCTTTTTAATTTGTATTTTTCCTCGCGAACATGAGAATTCCATGAGTCATGAGAACTTTCAAAATTTCGTTAATTCTTGTACAATGTTACCGTAAGTTAATTAGTTGGTATTGAATTCGGGTCTCTAACATGGTAAACTTGAGTATATTGAGGTACGCCAATGTATACATTGTCACGTTTCGGGAGGGTACCCTAGACGTGACTGGCATTCAGAGACTATTGCTAGCTCCCAAGTGGACCACTTAGTCTAGTTGCCTTCGTTCAATCAATTCATTAGCGAAAGAAGATAATATAATAACAATACTACTAATCTATCTATAGGCTCAAGCCATCAACTCAATCTATCATAAATGGAATAAAATATCAAATGAAAGTCTTAATGTAAAGAAAGAAGAGCGAAAAAAACCCCGACATCAACATTAACATCTACATCTATGAAGCCTCTATACTACTGTCTGAGACGGTACCATGACAAGCCATGACTACCAACAATCAAGTAAAAGACTATCAAGCAAAAGAAAGTAAACATCCTCCAAATGCAGGGGAGGACTCATCACTATCTGGAATCCCGACAACTCTAAACCTCAATGATTGGACTGCTGTAATCTTCAGTCTATAGAATCTGCATCATAAAATGATGCACCTCCAAAGAGGCATCAGTACGTGGAATATACTGTATGTAAAATGGGCTAAAGTAAATGATACAACTCTTTGATTCTTGAATTCTTGACTTAGATTCTTTAGAGTTCTTGATGAAGAACCATAATTCTTGAAGAAGAAGAGTCAAGAAATCCTTTCTTGCGATTGTTGAATTCGTTTTCTTGAAACCCTAGGTCATGATTTAAAATCTTATTCGAGATTCATGAATATATGAAGAAATTCGGGTTAGGTAGATTGAAATTTATAAAGAATAACTTACCTTGAGGATAAATCTTGAAAGATAATCCTAACTTCATGACTTTCTTGATGATTCTTGAGCGTTTATGTTTAGGAGTGAAGGGAGAGGGTTTTGATTATAAAACTGACGTTTTATACATTTTGGGGAACCATTAATAGACCCCCACATGTTTTAGGATAAAAGTACCCTCAAAATAAAAGGAAAAAAATGTCATTCCTTATCCAGTGAGGGTCCGCGTTTGGTCCGCGATGAGAAGCTGTCGTGGACCTTCAAACAGCTCGGCACCCCTTCACTAAAATGGTCATAACTTTGTCCTCCGAACTCTGATTAAGACCAAATATCTTCGATTTGATTTATTATATGTCACCTAAATCAATATACTTTAGGAGATATGGTCATTTGAATTTGACTCTTCTATCGACTCATACGAAAACTTAGTTGTTAGAAATTTTTTGGACTTAGCTTGATATAAAAGTTCCCTTATGATTCTAAATCACACCTAATATATTTTAAATACTTAGGAATTGATCCTAGCATATATATTCAACTTATAAGTCATTGGTTCACCTAAATTTTATAAAATCTTACATTAGAACTACGACCTCATATCATCTCCAATTCTATTCCCATATTAAGAAATTGACTTTAACATTTATGCTCAATTAAGAATTTCTCAATTGAAATTCTATATCATATGAAGGATGACTCGGTCTTAGCTTTAAAAAATTGGGGTGTTATAAACATCACGTTGCGGTGGTTGAACCACAACAACTAAAGCTTGGGACCTACATTGTCACTAGAAAGAAGTATGGAAAACATTCTTGAATTTGGTATGAATTATTAGTTTTGTCCTCAAACTATTCATAGACTTGACTAAGTAAACTTAAATACACTCTAATCTTGCAATACTAGTGAAATACACTCTTCTTTTCTTTTCTTATTTCGAGATGTTTTCAATCTCTTTCTCATTATTAGGGTAAATTACGTGACTAGAAAAATATATTATATTATTATAATCTGAAAAAGTTATAATTTATAGCTATAATTAGTGTTTTATTACTATTTTCTCTCTCCTATCTTCCTTTCTCCCTCGTCTCTCTCCCATCTCTCTACAATCTCTTATCAGATATATAAATACATATGTATACCAATTGCATATATATAATTATTTAACAGATATATAGATACAATTTGCCTCTCTCTCCACTCTCTATCCTCTCTCGCTCGCCTCTTTCCTCCCTTTCTTGTCTCTCTCCTCCCTCTTCCAATCTCGCTTGCCAGATATACAAAATATATGTATGTCAGTTAACATATACAATTATTCACAAATATGCATATACAATTTATCTCACTCATCTCTCTCCCACATAATATATAGCTATAGATCATAATTTTAATAAATAACTATTTGTATCTTAATTTCAAGTAAATGTTCTTTCACCAACATGGGTTGTGATGCGCTAGTGGAAGTGCTTCACCCTTAATCAGAGGTCTTGGGTTCGAGCCTTGGGAATGGAAAAAAATCTGTAGGAGTGTCACCCCCAAAATGGATCCTGCAGTGTGTGATCCAGATTTAATTGGGACTCCATAGACTCCGAACATCAGGTGAGAAACAAAAACAAATTAAATGCTCTTTCTGATAAATCCTCCTATTATTATTGTAGGCAGCAACAACAGGCCCAACAACAACAACATACCCAGTAATATCCCACAGGTGGGGTCTGGGGAGGGGAGATTGTACACAGACCTTACCGCTACTTCAGAGAAGTAGAGAGGCTGTTTCCTAAAAAGCAGCAACAGGCCCAATACTCGCTAATTGGGCCTGACTCAATTTCTTCTCGTGGCATTTGGCAAAAACTATTGCGTCCAAATGCTCTTCACCTCCCTGGAGAACTATTGATACAATTCCCGAATATCAAATGAATAGGTTGAATTAAATTTAAATAAATATTCAAAATAATTTAAATTATTAAATAAATAAATTATCGATCAGTCTATATATATACCCGCAACACTTGGGCTAAGATAGGTTTATGGACCAAATTAAACAATGGATGTAGCCGGTGGTGGAACTAGTTAGCCACCTTGAGGGGAATCATAGTAGCTTATTTGATTGACTACTTGAACTTTCATCTTGTTGGTAAGGATTCGATTCTCCACATTATAATTTCCTCCCTCATTTTTCCCTTCTCCTACCCTCAAATTTTTTTGTTTAAAAAAAAGTTGGCCACCTTGAATCGAGAAATATTGTTGAAAAATTATATTGTATAGCTATATTTAAAAAAATGTACATTTTTATATTTTTGTGTATTTGTTTTTTATATATTTTTCTTCGTTTAATAAAAATTGTAGCACCACCATTGATTATAGCCAATTCACTCACTATTCAAGTTCTAATTTCTTTATTTGCTTTCTTATAATTGTTATTTATCAAATAAAAAAAATAAGCAAAGCTTGCTTTTTTTAATTATAAGTTTATCATTGTCCACGCTAATTTGTGAAAGTAATAAGAGACTTGCTCCATTAAAACCTCGCCGCCTTCGTCCCTCCACCCTCAATCCACACATACCCCCTCCCCCAAAGACTTTCACATGTGAAACATATATATATATATATATTGTTATTGAAATTATGTCTAAATATGTATTTTATTAAAAATACTTTAAAGTGTCGTGAGTGAAAAAAAACAATCACCTAAACCAATATTTAGAACTTGATTGTTTCTTTTTAAGAAAACTAATCACATTTTATGAATAAATATTTTTTATTAAAATATATTTATAAAATTTATAATCAAACGAGAGCTAAATGTTCGATGATTAGCTAATGAATTGTCACATGGAAAAACTAACTTTTTCTCTACTCTTGGCCTTAATTAGTCTTTGAATTTTGATTAATCATTGAGTTAGGGTCTTTGTTTTTAATATATATACTAGGCTAGCTCTTACATATACTAGGGGTGGAGGTTCGATTATTCAGTTTGATGTTATTAAAGTTTGGTTTGGTTTTTGATGTTCGGTTTTTCAAAAATGAACATCATACTCCTCACCAAACTAGATCGGTTTAGTTTGGAATTTTCAACTTTAATTCAATTTATTTCGGTATTTTTAAAATAATTTTTCGATGCAAATTAAAAATAAAATAAAAATGATTAAATAGTAATTTGCACTTGACAATTTGCTCACTAAGCACACTATTTTCTACTTTCCTATTCATCGGCCCATAAAATCTTACCAGGCCTCCGCCAACGCCGCCAGGCCACCTAGGCCTCTTGTCTGGCTAGTTGCAGACCACTCGTATGATTTTTTAAGAATCTTGCACCGAAACCCTATGCAGCCCCAGAATCTGTGGACTTATACCCACAGAAAACTGCTGAAATCGTTGTTTTCTTGTTCATCAGCCCATAAAATCATACCAGGCCTCCGCCAACGCCACCAGGCCACTTGAGCCTCTTGTCGGGCTCGTTGCGGACCCACCTGTATGACTTCTTGAGAATCTTGCGCCGCAGCCCCATGCAGCCCCAAAATTTGTGTGCTAACACACACAAAAAACTGTCTAAATCGTTGTTTCCTGTTCATCGGGCCATAAAATACTATCAGGCCTCCACTAACTCCGCTGAGTCACCTGTGCCTCTTGCCGAGCTCGTTGCGGACCTAACCATATGATTTTTCGAGAATCTTGCACCGAAGCCTCGTGCAACCATAGAATCCGTGGGCTAACACCCACAAAAAATTATCGAAATCATTGTTTTTTGGTTCATCAGCCCATAAAATCCTACAAGGCCTCTGCCAACGCTATTGGGCCACTTGGGCCTCTTGCCTGGCTCTTTGCAGACCCACCCATATGATTTTTTGGGAATCTTATGCTGGAGCCCCATACATCCCCAGAATCCGTGGGCTAACACCCACAAAAAATGTCAAAATCACTTATTTCCTATTCATCGACCCATAAAATTCTACTAGGCCTCCGCAAATACCGCCAGGCCATCTGGGCCTCTTGTCTGGCTCGTTGCGAACCCACCTATATGATATTTCAAGAATCTTGTGCCGGAGCCCTATGCAGCCCTAGTATCCGTGGGGCTAAAAACCACAGAAAATTGTTGAAATCGCTATTTTCCTGTTCATCAGCCCATAAAATTCTACCAGGCCTTCGCCAACGCCACTGGGCCACCTGGGTCTCTTGCCGAGATTGTTGCGGACCTAACCATATGATTTTTTGGAAATTTTGTACCGGAGCCCCATGCAACCCAAGAATCTATGGGCTAACACCTATAGAAAACTGCCGAAATCATCATTTTCCTATTTATCGACTCATAAAATCCTACCAGGCCTATGCTAAGGCCGCTGGGCTACCTGTGCCACTTGGGCCTCTTGGAGGGCTTGTTGTGGACCCACTTTGATTTTCAGGAATCTTGTGTAGAAGCCCCATGCAGCCCAGAATTCATGGGCTAACACCCATAAAAAATTATCGACGTCGTTATGTTTCTGTTCATGAACTCTCAAAATTCTACCAGGCATCCGCCAATGCCATCGAGCCACTTGGACCTTTTACCAGGCTCGTTGTGGACCCATTAGTATGATTTTTTTGTGAATCTTCTGTCGGAGCCCCATGTAACCCCTGAATTCGTGAATTAACACCCACAAAAAACTGTCAAAATCATCGTTTTCTGATTCATCGGCTTATAAAATCTTACCAGGTCTTCGCCATCTGGGCCTCTTAACGGGCTCGTTGCAAATACATCCGTATGATTTTTTGGAAATCTTATGCCAGAACCTCATGCACCCCTAGAATTCATGGGCTAACACCCACAGAAAACTTTTGAAATCTCTTGTTTTCTATTCATGAACCCATAAAATTCTACCAGGCCTCCACCAACGCCGCCGAGCCACCTGGATCTTTTACTGGGCTCGTTGAGGACCCACTCGTTTGATTTTTTGGGAATCTTATGCTGGAGCACCATGCAGCCCCAGAATTCGTAGGCTAACACCCACAGAATACTAAGAAAAATTGCCTGTTTCATGTGCATTGGCCCAAAAAATCCTACCAGCCCTCTGCCAACACCACTGGGCTAACTGAGCCTATTGTCGGGCTCGTGCTGACCCATCCGTATGATTTTTTAAAAATCTTGCGCCAGAGCCTCATGTAGACTAGAATTCGTTGGCTAGCACTCATAGAAAACTATCAATATGGCCTGTTTCCTGTTATCGGCCATAAAATTCTACCAGGCCATCGCCAACACCGCTACGACACTTGGGCTTCTTGTTGGGCTCTTTGCGAACCCACCTATATAATTTTTTGGGAATCTTGCGCCAGAGCCCAATGCAGCCCTAGAATCCATGGGCTTAACAACCATAGAAAACTGTCGAAATTGTCATTTTCCTGTTCATTTGCTTATAAAATCCTACCATGTTTCTGCCAATGTTGTCGGGCCGCCTGGCCTCTTGCCGGGCTCATTGGGATCCACCAGTTTGATTTTTGGGAATCTTACTCCGGAGCCCTATACAACCCCAAAATATATGGGCTAACACCTATAGAAAATTGCTAAAATAGTCATTTTTCTGTTCATTTGCCCATAAAATCCTACCAGACCTCCGTCAACGTCACCAGGCTTCCTCGACCTCTTGTCGGGCTTGTTGCGGACCTAGGTGTATGATTTTGCGAGAATCGAAGCCCCATGTAACCCTAGAATTCATGGACTGACACCCACAGAAAACTAGCGAAATCATCATTTTCCTGTTCATCGGCTTATAAAATCCTACCAGGTCTTCGCTAATGCGTTGGGTCACCTGGGCCTCTTAACGGGCTCGTTGCGAATACATACGTATGATTTTTTGAGAATCTTGTGCCAGAACCTCATGTACCCCCAGAATTCGTAGGCTCACACCCATCGAAAACTGTCGAGATGGCCTATTTCCTATTCATCAGCATTATAAAATCCTACTAGGCCTCCGTCAACGCTGCTGGCCAACCTGTGCCTCTTGTCAGGATCATTGTGGACCCACCTGTATGATTTTTTGGGATTCTAGCATCGGAGCCCTATGTAGGCTAAGAATTCGTGGGCTAACGCCCACTGAAAATTATAAAAATTGTTATTTTTCTATTCATTGAAGCATAAAATCCTACCAAGTCTCTGCCAACGCCATCAAGCCACCTGTGCCTCTTGCCAGGCTTGTTGCGAACCCATTCGTATGCTTTTTTGGAAATCTTTCGTCGGAGCCCCATACAGCCCTAGAGTTCGTGGACTAACACCCATAAAAAAACTACCAAAATCATCATTTTCTTGTTCATAGGCCCATAAAATCCTACCAGGCTTCTGCCAATGCCATCGGGCCACATAGGCCTCTTGCAAGGCCCATTGTGGACCCACCTGTATGATTTTTCAGAAATCTTACGTCGAAGCCCAATGCAGCCCCAGAATCCATGGGATAACACCCACAAAAAACTATCAAAATTAATGTTTACCTGTTCATTAGCCCATAAAATCCTATCAGGCCTCCCTCAACACTACCGAGTAACCTGGGTTTCTTGTCGGGCTCGCTGCGGACCAACTCGTATAATTTTTCAAGAATCTTGCGCTAGAGCCCCATGCAGTACCAGAATCTGTTGGCTAACACCCACTGAAAATTGCAAAAATCATTATTTTCCTTTCATCGGCCCATAAAATTTTACTAGGCCTCCGCCAATGCCGTCGGACCACTTGTGCTTTTTGCCAGGCTTGTTGCGGACCATCGATATGCTTTTTCAGAAATCTTTCATTGAAGCCTCATGCAGCTCCAGAGTCCGTAGGCTAACACCCACAGAAAACTGCCAAAATTATCGCTTTCATGTTCATAGGCCCATAAAATTCTACCAAGCCTCCGCCAATGCCGCCAGGCCACTTGGGCCTCTTGCCGGACCCGTTGCGGACCTATCCATCTGATTTTTTAAGAATCTTGCTCCAAAGCCCCATGCAATCCCAGAATCCGTGGGCTAAAACCCACAAAAAATTATCGAGTCGCTATTTTCCTATTTATCCGGCCATAAAACCCTACCAGGCCTCCGCCAACGCCATCAGGCCATTTGGGCCTCTTATCGGGCTCATTGCGAATACACCCATATAATTTTTTGGGAATCTTGCATCGGAGCTCCTTGCAGCCCCAAAATCCATGGGGTAACACTCACAGAAAACTACTGAAATTGCCTGTTTTCTGTTCATCGACCCATAAAATTCTACCAGGCCTCAACCAATATCGTCGGGCCATCTAGGCCTCTTGCCGAGCTCGTTGCACACCCACCCATATGATTTTTTGGGAATCCTATGTCGGAGCCCCATACAACCCTAGAATCTGTGGGCTAACACCCATAGAAAATTGTCAAAATCGTCTGTTTCTTGTTCATCAGCCCATAAAATCCTACCAGGCCTCCACCAACTCCGCCAGGCCACCTGGGCCTCTTTCCGAGCTCGTTGCGGATCCATCCGTATGATTTTTTAGGAATAGTGAACTGGAGCTCCATGCAACCCTAAAATTCGTGGACTAACACCCTCAGAAAACTGTCGAAATTGCCTATTTCCTTTTCCTCGGACCATAAAATCCTACCAACCCTCCTCCAACGCCATTGGGCCACCTAGGCCTTTTGTCGGGCTCATTGCGGACCTGTCCTTATGATTTTTTGGGAATCTTGCGCCAAAGCTCATGCATCCCCTGAATTTGTGAGCTAACACTCATAGAAAACTGCTAAAATCATCTGTTTCATGTTTCTCGGCCCATAAAATCCTACCAGGCCTTCACCAATATCGCTGGACCACCTAGGCCTCTTGTCGGGCTTGTTGCGACCCCACCCATATAACTTTTTGAGAATCTTGCGCCGGAGCCCTATGTTGCCCTAGATTCATGGGCTAACACCCACACAAAACTGCCGAAATCACTTATTTTTTGTTCTTCAGTCCATAAAATTCTACCAGGCCTCTGCCAACGCCAGGAGGCTTTTTGGCCTCTTACCAGGCTCTTTGCGGACCCGTCCATATGATTTTTTTGGAATCTTACACCAGAGCACCATACAGCCCCTGAATCTGTGTACTCACACCCACAAAAAACTGTTGAAATCGCTTGTTTCATATTTCTCGGCATAAAAAATTTTACAAGACCTCCGCCAATGCCACCGGGCCACCTGGGCCTCTTACCAAGCTCATTACAGACCCATTCGTATGAGTTTTTGAGAATCGTGTGTCGAAGCCCCGTTTAGCCTTAGAATTCATGGGCTAACACCCATAGAAAACAACTGGAGTCGTCTATTTCCTGTTCCTCTGCCCATGAAATCTTACCAGGCCTCCGCCAATGCCACCGGGCCACCTACGCCTCTTGAAGGGCTCGTTATGGACCCACCCATATGATTTTTCGAAAATCTTGCATCGAAGCCCTATGCAGCCCCAAAATTTGTAGGCTGAAACCCACAGAAAGCTACCGAAATTGCTTGTATCCTGTTCGTAAAATCCTACCAGGTCTCCACCAACGTCGCTAGAAGCCCCATGCAACCCCAGAATCTGTGGGGGTAACACCTACAAAAAACTACTGAAATCGCCTGTTTTCTGTTTCTCGGCCCATAAAATCCTACCAGGCCTCCGCCAATGCTGCCGAGCCACCTGAGCCTTTCATCGGGCTTAGTACGGACCCACCCATATAATTTTTCAGGAATCTTGCGTCAGAGCTCCATGCAGCACCAAAATGCGTGGGCTAACACCTACAAAAATTATCGAAATTGCTTGTTTCTTGTTCTTCGGCCCATAAAATCCTACTAGGCCTCTGTCAACGCTTCCGGGCCATATATATATATATATATATATATAATACAGTTATATTTTAACTATATATTACTATAATAAAATTTTAATTTTTCTGTGCAGCATGATATTGAGACCCTTACACCAAGAATCGAACCGAAGAACCGAAGTTTTTGAAAAAAGAATCAAAATTGAACCAAAAAATTAAAAAATTGAATTAATTCGATTCAGATCAATTTTTTGATTTTTCTATTTTTTTGCCCACCCCTAATATATACTTTCTTCAGTCTCATTTTAGGCAAATTTAGATATGTATATGGCTGTAAATAATTTTAATATGTGAATTTAAAGTTAAATTTAATAATTAGTTATTATCCTTTTCCAATTTTAATGATCCAATTTGTGGATGGACAGATGATCTGTTCCACGTACGAAAAGACATGTGAAAACACGACCTAAAAAAATTAAATTTATCTAATATAAATATTTTATTATGTTCAATCAATTGGATAAACAATAATTTAAATGTCTAATTAAGTAAATTTTATTGATAAATCTAAAAGACTATTAATGTATTAAATCCTATTTAATCTCATGTTGGCATGTAGAATAGACAACCTATCACTTCGAACAGATAAATAGTTTACTCTATAGGAACTTGTAGATCTCACTATGATGCATTCAAAATTAGAATCGAAATTTAAAGTTTATAAGTTTATGATGTGTAAGCAACAGATATAATTTATTTTTAGTTAGTGTGTTCTAGAAAAATTATTTATATAGTCTATATAATAAGTTTTTATGATACAAATTTTAAATTTGAACTTTAGTAATTGAATTCAGTCAAATTTATAGATCTTCCTCGAACCACGAGTAGGAATAATTTTTTACTACTATTATTATATTTTAAAGAATTTGAATAAGAATAAAATAAATTAGCAAAGGAATTATCGTAAACCCACCGCCACGCTAATGAGTTGAAGAATTTGATCAACACTGAACATG
The DNA here is from genome assembly GCA_025642045.1 of Solanum sejunctum. Taxonomy (NCBI): domain Eukaryota; kingdom Viridiplantae; phylum Streptophyta; class Magnoliopsida; order Solanales; family Solanaceae; genus Solanum; species Solanum sejunctum. The sequence goes on along the minus strand of JAOTQJ010023565.1, from coordinate 21 downwards.
GCACTGCATGTGTCCCAATTT